>JACXGI010000177.1:0-100382 GCA_016801175.1 Esox masquinongy | reverse complement strand
GATTTACCAATAAATTCATTAAAAATCCTACAATGTGATTTTCTGGATTTTTTATTCTCATTTTGTCTCTCATAGTTGAAGTGTACCTATGATGAAAATTACAGGCCTCTCTCATCTTTTTAAGTGGGAGAACTTGCACAATTGGTGGCTGACTAAATACTTTTTTGCCCCACTGTATTTAGGGCCTTGTGGTCAGACAAGGTGGACCAGGTGTGCTTGTCCAGGGTTACATAAAAAATGTGTACTGTTGGGAACCACTGATATCCGCAATCCAACGTTTTTACTTTTCATTTCTAATCGTGAGTTCTGCAGCAGGACATGTGCCTCGGAGACAGCAATTTTAGCCTGCTGGACCACTGAAACCCGCAGGAATCCAACTTAAGATACTAATGCGGGAGCGAACCCGGGTCCCCTGCGTGAAAAGCATACGACCTATGTATTTTGTGGATTTTAACGTGGTTTACAAAGATGACCCCAAAAAATATACAATTTAAAAATTAGTAAATAATGTAGTTGAATCGATTAGTCTATCAAGAAACATATTCCCTATGGCAAGAATGAAAGGCATGCAAAACGACGCCCTGAACTAGAGCGAACTACTACTACTAGCTAACGTTAGCTACTTTATAACCAGATTTACTTATTTTCAGCAAACATGTTACTTACCTCATGTGTTGAAGCAAACCATATGCTTCTATGAGTGAATGCACCATACTTGCCTAAGGATACGGAATAAGTAAAGGTTCAGTACTCCTGAAAACGAGAACATACATCGAGATGTCTCCCTCTTATTAGCAATGCCGTTAGCCAAGTAGCATTCTCATACAACTCACCCGGTTGGGGACTTTTGATAACGAGTCGCATGTCTCGATGTATTGGGGGCTGTAGACATACACAACTTTATGTTTAAGAGTTTCATTTGAGTTTCCTTTACAACTCATTGATGTTACTTCGTGTATTTCTATGGAAAACACAATTAACTATGTAAAATGACGCTACTAACTAGCTCACTAGCTAGTTTCTTCAAAAGAATACAGCCAAGTGTCCCAATATCAACATTCCCCGGATAAAATGGAAACCCTGCTCCCCGGAACAATGTTTCAATAACAACGCTACCTACATTAAACCGTATTTTAAAAATCCTTAATAATACCATGGAACTTTTGGAAATACATTTTCTCTATCAACTGTATTTTTACTCTGGGTTCTCTGTAGTTTCTAACTGTAAAATATCCTGTACATTAGAATAAAATCATTTGAGGTATGTGTCAATGACTACTTCATGTGTAAAATACAGTGTGAAAAACCTATAATACCTATGTCGTTTGTGCTGTAGTTTCTTTTCTATCAAACATACATTAGCATGATATAAACAAACCATTTATTTCAATTTAGGTGGTAGAAAGGTATGTAATTTATTAAAAGTCTTGGATCTTTTTTAAATCCTGTTTTTACAGAAAAACATATTAGTCATAACAAATAAACAGCAGAGATGAAGAGTCAACATACATTCTGACTATTCTTCCATTCATTGTCACCACTACTGCATGTTCCAGAAAAAATTGAAGCCGGGACTTTCAAACCCATTGTGAAAAGAGGAACCAATAATTGTGAAATATGCATAAAATTGTACCGTAAAAACACAATACACTTAAAAAATACATTTGGCCTCACACAATTTCTTAATTTCTCTATAGTCACATGAAACTGTTTATAAAATGCCAACAATTTGGCCACTTTTTTGTATAATGCACCTGTTGAAATAAGCTTAGATAGCGAAACCTCATAAAATGTTAGACACATCACAGGATGCATACCAAACAAGGAAAAGTCATTCAGTCCCCTCAGCTCTCAAATTAAGTGGACACTTCTGATGACATATGATATGTTGATACTTGCAGGACAAGGGGGCAGGAATTCAATAAAAAAGGACTGTCCTTGCCGTAAGGCGCATAACTTAGATTCAACTATTCAACAGTACAAGTGCAGTACAACAAAATGCAGTTAGCATCTAACCAAAAGTGCAAATAGAAGAGGGCAGGAAATTTACAAGTATAAAGTATAGTGTATGTTACAAGTGGAATGTGTAGATGTGCAATGAAAACAAATACAGTGCAAATGGCAATTTTAATTGAACAATGAAGGCAAATAGGGGAGGGCAGAACATTTACATGTATTAAATATATGTATGTACAAGTGGGAAATTAATAGTTGTGCGATGAGGCAAATGCAAGTACAAATGGCAATTCTGACATTATTAATCATGTAAAACTTTTTAAAAAAGATTTAGGTTTTGACAGAATCATCCCAAATGTAATTATCAGGAATTTCATCCCTCATAATTATGGGACAGATATAATTATGGGGTATTTCATACTACAATGGTTTGAGTCCATGTTTGGACCTAAACCATTGTAGTAACCAAATGCTAATGCAACCGTAAGAGCCCCAAAAATGTAACCAGGTCACATATTTAATATCTGTTAGAACTCCGTTTTGGGGTGAATGACAATCCTACAAAAATGCAGAAATTTTAAAAATAGACTAACAAGTGTTTACCGAGACAGACAAAGAAAGCTTCATGATTGAACATTAAAACAGCATTCTCTATTCAACTGTAGGTACAATATAATTAAAAATGGATAGTTTTCAATCATTTTGGAAATAACAGATGTATCTAGACTACTCAACCCAGGGGCAAAAATACCAATAATTTGACTCCATTCACATTTTCTCATAAATGCTCTGGCTGGCAGGCAGTCAGGTTGACTGGAAGGTGTACCCATGTGCACAGTACAGTATAAAAATAAGAGGTTGTTAACAGCTGTTTAGTGGTCTGATGTAGCTGTCTCCAATGCAAATATATCACTCTAGCGTATAAAATTGAATAAAACATGGTTTTATATGTTACTGACTAATAATAACCCACCACCCACACAACCCCGAAAATATAATATACAAACTTTTTATTTAAGCAGTGTCATTGCTAAACAGGATTTCTATCTTGACGTCCGTGGACAAGGCTTGGGACAGAGAGTTGTCCTTCCGGGCTCAGATGATCCGGGCAGGTGCAAAAGGGACACAGGTCCCATTCCTAGTCTTGTCCTCTTCCACGTCTGATCCACGTTCACTTCGGGAGATAAGGTCAGACTCCTCATACTTGTGATTTGGCTTAATAACCACTTCAGCAGGACTCTCCTGAACTGGGTGCGTTACCATTTGTGTTTGGAAACACTCAGGCCTCCAACTGTACGTTTTGAGACCAAAAAAACTGAACCCAGATAGCACTATGACCAAAACAGCAACAACCACTTTCCATGGCAAACATGTTCCGGACTCCTGCTTTTCATCAACTTTGGGACTGACAGAGAGATTGATAGCTTCTGGATTTCCTTGTTGGTTGTCAGGCCCATAAAAGCACTGATAGATCCCTTGATCAGAACTGTGCACATCAATGAGAGTGAGGCTAAAAAATCCATGTCTGTAAGCTTTCATGGACACATGCACTTTGCCCTCAAACCCAGGACCATAGGTTACATTCCCTGCTGTGACATTAACAACATGTTTTCTATCTTTTATCCAACCTATGTAGATCTCAGTATCCTTGGTCACACTGTCAGTTGAGCCGTAGCAGGGGAGTACTTTATTTTCTCCAACATGAGCAAATATTTCGGTGGGGACTAACACCTTTAGTTCCAAATCCTGTACATGTTTCCCGTTGCAGTACACTTCAAACCATCCATTGTCGTTGAATACAACGGAGGTGATGGTGAGATAGAGGGTTCCATCCACATGTTTTACCCTGTTCTCTGCGCTTGGTCCTGGCTTGAGGAGCCCAGTAGCTTGATCAAGATAAGCAATCTTGGAGGCCTAAAGTCTCCTGATGCAGTCTTTCCTCTATGCTTCCATTCAATGTCACCACTATTGCATGTTCCAGAGACGTTAAGTGTAACCGTGGCGTTAAAACCCACGGTTGTTGTAGTAGAAGTTGGAACCAATGATGGCGAAAAATGCATTAAAACATCAAGCAAAAACACAACAAAAAATGACCTCAAAAAAAAATTCATTGTCGCTAGTGTTGGTACCGCTAGATAATTTTTTTTTAAGGCAAATTAAGATTTAGCTAGTTGCTGGCTATTTGACGATAGTTAACCGTAGTCAACTGCAATCGTACCGACGTCTTAAAACTCCTTAGAAGGAAATGGCACCACAAATACAACTTTTTGGAAGAGCACAATGGTCCTCTTTTGATATTACAAGTTCCTAGAAATAGAATGAATAAACTCCAAGTTCCACGTTTGGTTATGTTGAAAGCTCTCCACTAGTGATGTGCAGTTCGCGAACGAATCGTTGTTGTTTTTGTTGTTGTTCTTCTTCTTCTTTTAAATTTATGTCTGGTCGCATCCATTGAAGGTGCATATGCCGCCACCTACCGTACCGCTCACGGCCTAACTTTCCTATATCCTCCCGCTCAGACCTGTAGCCCTGAGAAATCGACATACAGCCTTAGCTACCATCCCACTCCCCTTCCGGCCCCACAGCAACCCCTCTACATCCCACTTCCTACCCTCCCCTCTAGCCTTCTCATACAACCTTTCCCTCTCAACATCATAATGCTCACAATCCATCAACACGTGTTCAACTGTTTCCTACACTCGACACCCATCACACAGCCCTGTTTCATGCTTACCTATCACATTCAACGACGCGTTTAGTCCTATATGCCCTAACCGTAGTTGACACAACATCACCTCTTCTCTCCTACACCCCATAATTCCTCACCTCGACCCTCACTGTACGCTGCATGCCATAATACCCTCTCCCTTTCCTGCTACCATCCCACTTCCTCTGCCAATAGTCAACACCTACCCCCTTTATCAACGTTTTAGTTTCCCCCCGTCCTAACAGTACCTGTACGCCCACTCTCTCCTTCCTACACGCACTCCTAGCCAATCTATCAGCCCCTTCGTTACCCTCCACACCAACATGAGCCGGTACCCAGCAGAACCGAACCACCACACCCATCCTCTCCAATCCCAACAACAACAGCATCATCTCCACCAACAAGTCACCTCTGTCCGACCTTCCAGTCCGTAAGCTGCCTAACACCGCTGCTGAGTCGGAACACACCACCACTCTCAAGGGTCTCACCTCCTCCACCCACCTCAACCCAAGAATCATCACCACCATCTCTGCCGTATATACAAACACCTGGTCTGTCATTCTCTGAGCCAACTGTACATTAAATTCCGGCACATACACCCCCACACCAACCCTTCCACTCTCCGGATCCTTTGACCCATCTGTATATTTCTGGAGAAATGTGTAGTACCCCTCCCCAACATACCTTTTCACACATCGACCCATGCATCCCTCATCCCACTCCTTCCTTCCCTCTAACAAACTGACATCCACCCCTGGCTTTGGAAACAACCAATGCGGAACATTACCCAGTGCGACTGTAGGCCCCACTTCTCTCTCACTTAATCCATACTCCTCCACCAAACTTTCCAATCACCCACCCAAACACCTTTACCTTGCCCACTTCCCTCTCCCAGCAGTCAGCCACAGCCTTGACTGCTGGATGTCCCTTCATGCTCCCTTTTAATCTGACCCAGTACGCCAGTGCCAGTTTATCTCGCCTCAGGTTCAGCGGCATCTCCCCAACTTCCACTTGCAAGGCCTCAACCGATGTTGTCTTAAACGCACCTACACACAGCCGTAACGCGGTCGCCTGGACTGATACATACACACCAGAGTACGTCTATCCCCTCCACAATCATACTCTACCACTGCCCGCATAAGGTTCATAGCCCTTTGACATCTCACGGCAATATACTGCACATGGGTCCTCCAAGTCAACTTCTCATCAAACCATATACCAAGGTACTTGAATTCTGACACCCGCACCAATTCCTGCCCATATAGGCACAACCTCACCCCTTCAACCTTTCTCCTAAAATACAGCATAAAACACAACTTGGCCACTGACAGTCTGCACCCCCAAGTCAACGACCACACCTCCACGCCTATAACTGCTTCCTGTATCTTCTTCATTACCCAGTCCACATTCCTTCCTCTTCTCCACATTGCCCCATCATCTGCATATAAAGCCACCCCCATCTCTGGACCCACTGCCCCAAACATGTCATCGATCATCACCTCAAACAGCACTGGGCTGACCACACTCCCCTGCAGTGTACCATTAGCAACCTCAAACTCCCTGGACAGGTCCTCCCCCACCTTCACCCGGAACACCCTTCCAAACAAAAAACTCAAAATCCAATTATACAGCCTACCTACTATACCCAACGTACTCAACTTAATCAACGGCCCCTCTCTCCACATTGTGTCATATGCCTTCTCCACATCAAAATACGCCACACACGTCACTTCCTTCAACGTCAGTGCTTTTGCTATCTCAGTGCTAACTGTGACCAACGCATCTGCAGTTGACCCACCCCTCCTGAACCCACTCTGTGCATCACTCACCAAACCCCTCTGCTCCAGAAAAAACTCCAGCCTAGCCACCACCATCTTCTCCATCAGTTTACCCAGATTGGATGTCAATGCTATAGGCCTATAACTCGTCGCCTTCGTAGGGTCCTTACCTGGTTTCAAAAACAGTAACACCACTGCTCTTTTCCACCCAGCCGGAACATTCCCAGACCTACACACCTTATTATACAACTCCAACAGTGCTCGTCTCACACAATCCGACGCTTTTTCAACCATCACATAGCATATCCGGTCTTCTCCCGGGGTCGTCTTCCTACACCCCTCCAAGGCTTTCTCCAATTCATACATTGAGAACTCTACATCCATCACCCCCTCACCGGTCTCCTCTTTCCTCACCATTACATCCCCATGTTCCTTGAGTACATCTGCTTGCCTTATCCTACCCTCCTCCGTGATATGATCACATCGGTGCACACCCTCAAACGCCCCACCTATAACATTGGCTTTATCCACATTTGTGACCGCAGGAACACCACCTTCCACCAACACTGGAATTCCCCCCGCATCCTTCTCCACCATCTTCTTAAACATCCTTCACACCCTACTCAGATCCGTCCCACTCCCAATAGTCGAACAGTACTCACACCACGC
Source organism: Esox masquinongy (assembly GCA_016801175.1). NCBI lineage: Eukaryota > Metazoa > Chordata > Actinopteri > Esociformes > Esocidae > Esox > Esox masquinongy. Next base: position 93,272 of record JACXGI010000177.1, on the reverse strand, counting down.
CTCCCTTTTAGCTGTTTTAATTGTTCTCCTCGCCACTGCTCGTTTCCTTTGATAATCCCTCAAGTTAACTTCCGTCAGACCATTCTTCAGGACTCTCAATGCTACATCCCTCTCCACCACTCTTTTGTGCAGTCATCTGTCCACCCCGGCACCACCCTCCTTTGGCCGCCACTTTTGGACACCGCTTTCACCAGCACTGCAGCCGCCAATATCCTAGCCGTCACCCTCTCTGCACACACATCCACAGACTCCCCTCCTACCACAACGTCCCCCAAGCCTCCACACACTTGTTTATAATCTTTCCAATATGCCTTCCTAAAACACCATCTTTGAGTCACCACTCTACCGTCTACATACCCCAAACCCTAATTTACAAACAACTGGGTAATGATCACTACCTACTGTAGTCTCCCGATGCACCTCACACTCACACCTTCCCGCCAGCACTGCAGAAACCAGCGTCAGATCCAGACACGATTCTGATCCCCTCACAACATCAATCCTGGTACTCCTCCCATCATTCATGCACACCAGGCCACGACACCCCATAAAGTCCTCCTCTGTTCTCCCATTGCCATCCGTCCGCACACTCCCCCTCACTTCGTTATGTGCATTAAAATCCCCACACCACATCACCTTTCCCTCATTGAATCTCCTATCAACCTCTTCCAACGTCCCCAACACCACTCGCTCACAGGGATTATAGAAGTTCACTATCCCTATACTATCTTTATGTCCTACAATTTCTATACCCACACAATCTGACACCATTACCTCCACCCTTCTCTAGTTCACACCAATTTAAACAAATGTAGCACAGCCCCCAACCACATCCTCCACTCTGTCACACCTAACTGACCTGAAGCCCGGGATCACAAAATCCAACATGGGCTTAAGCCACGTTTCTTGTACATACACCACATCGGGTACCACATCCATACTATACAAAAACTTCTTAAACTCCTGCCCATTAGCCACCAAACTCCTTGCATTCCATTGAAGCACCACCAACACCATGCTAGGCCTGTACACTCACCCCCCTTTCACTCTTGTCCCTTTCAACACCTCATGAATCATTGCCCCGGTAATTTCGGAAATACAAAGAAACTCCCTAGCAGCACGTACCACTAGATCTTTTCACGCAAACTTTTTCTTGACCTGCTCACTAACATTCATTACACTACAAATATAACATTTATTACAATTTCAAATAAATGTTGATGACTATTTTTAAATATGTTTTGCTAACTGTGCAAAAGTATTAAGTTAAAAGCATTAAATCAATAATATTGAGCAATTAATTCAATATCAGTGCCAATCGATAGGCCTATTATATTAGATGTTAACATACTCCCAGTAAACTTGCTATTAAATTAAAAACTACTTATATTAGGCGATATTTTGAACTTTTGTTATCTTTCAGCACATTTTGTTATAATTTTGTTATATTTTACCAATATATTCTCAGGGGTAAAATACCCCCCGGGGCATTTTGCCCCAAAGGAGAGGGGGCGTTTAGCCCCAAACATGATCACCACAAAAAACAGGATTGCTGTAAAAAAGTACTATCATTTTGTTCTCTGAACAAATGGATTACTTAGCCTAAGGCCTTCCTCTTGACATATCAAAAATCAGTTTAGAGGTCTAACTTCATCACATTACATGACAGAGTTTTCTAAATGACAAAAAATAATATCAACTTATGTCAAAATCTTTTTTGTGGAATTACTTGCTCAGTTGAGATGAACATGAATAGTGGCAACCAGGAAATGTGTGGAAATATAATTTGCCGTCATTTGGTGGTTTGGTGGAGAATTACATGGGTGGGGGGATGTCTAACCCAGGGAGGCGTTTAACCCCAAGCCACCCTACTATTCTGTTTACGCCGTACCTTAAAAATAAATAATCACTAATCCTATTCTAAATAGCCTATCATGTATGAATTGAAAGTAACCGTCAATTTACTTTAAAAGTTACATTCAGACAATATTAATTTCAGGGTTGTTAAGATAAAGGTTAAAGTGAGAAAGGATTCAACACGCGGGCCTTATTATGGCCATCATATAGACGTCAAACAACCTGTAGCGAAAAGTACCAAAAATGCTCCCTCCCTCCCAACACTCCTGACCATCTACATTTTTTGCAATTGGATAAAAAGATCCAGGGCTTGTTCCCCGGAAGCCCAGGGCTAACAATGCACTATCTTGGCGGTGTGTTTTGGGTCATAGTCATGCTAAAAGATGAATATGTCTGAGGTCCTCTGTACTCTAGATCAGGTTATCTTCACTGACTTTTCTATTTTTTCCATTAATCTTTCCCTCAATCCTGACCATGCTGCAGCCACCACCATCCTTCACTGTATTAGCTAGGTGATGAGCAGTACCTTGTTCATGCCGGACGTATCCCTTCAGAGTCCAGTTTTACTCAGTTACTTAGTTTGGCCTGACTGCCAGCTCTAGGAAAAGTCTTGGTGGTTCCAAACTTCTTCCATTTCACAGTGATGGAGACCACTGTGCTCCTGGGAACTTTCAATTCATTTTTTATAACCCAGCTCAGATCTAGGCCTTGTCACAATAATATTTTCAGGTAACAATTATAATTTTTGGACTTCATAGCTTGGTTTTAGCTAGTTTTTTTAATTTGGTTTTGAAAGTGACACCTTAGGTGTGTGCCTTTCTAAATCATGCCCAATCAATTCAGTTTGCCACAGGGAGACTCCAGTCAAGTTCTATAGACATCTCAAGGATAGTCAAAGGATACAATGCATCAGAGATCAGTTTGGAGCGTCATGGGAAAGGATCTGAATACTTCAAATATGAATTTTTTCAAGAATCCAATCCTGTCCACTACCAACGTATCTTTACCCACCACACATTCATGCTTACACGTCTCTGACAACACTACCTGACGCCTCTCTACCATCACTTCTGACACCAGCCCCCCACAGTGTTCCTTCTCTCCACTCTCACCTGACCCCATCCCACCCACTCTCCGGACTGCTTCAGCATACATGACCTTGTTCATAACTCTATACTGCTGAACCTCTGCTCCCTGCATCTGCACCCTACACCCACCAAATGCAGCACTGTGTTCCCCACCACAGTTACAGCACTTCAACTTGTCCCCTTCACACTTGCCATACTCATGCTGACCCCCGCATCTTGCACACCTACCTTTCCCTTTACACACAGCTGCTACATGTCCCATACGCTGACACTTGAAACACAGCAGTGGCGGCGGTACATATTCCCTTACATAGTAACTTATGAACCCCACCTGCACCCTACTCGGTAGCGGTCCTCCAAATTCCAACAACACCGTTGGGCTCACCTCCTCGCTCCCCCCTCCTCTTCTGTTCATCCGCCTCGCATCCACCACTATACCTCCCGACACCACACTCTTAAGTTCTTCCATTGTCAGTTCTTCGGGCACTCCCGTAATCACCCCTCTCTTTTTGCTGTACTTCCCGGCACCTGACACTTCACTCGTCCACCATTTAACACATCCATCCTCAACAATATATCCCTTTGCGCTCTGTCAGCCACAACAATAAGTACCTCACCAAAACTTAAACACCTTGCACCTAACACCCGCCCAACCTCCGCCTTAATCGCTTTGATCAACGTTACAGGGTTCATCACCTTTCCGGTCGGTTCTGTAAACACTACCACTTTATGAGTCTGAACTCCCTGCCATGCCGGCCCCATTCACAGTACAGCTGCCAAAACAGGAAGTCGCCCGACAGCTTTCACAACAACAGTCTTCGTGGTGTTCGGTAAGACTGAAAACGGAAGGCGGTGGTCTTCGACTCCATGAGGCCATGGCTCCCTCTACTGCTGCCGCCGAGGTGGCTGGCGGTGGGGGGAGCCCGGACAGTGTTCTGTTGGGCGAGTAGAAGTTCTCCGCTCGCACTACTAGGGTAAGAGCCCAGTTGTACTCGACTGCGCCGCATGCTGGAGCCTCTATCTCCCTGGTTATGGCTGTAACCAATAGAGAGATGGACAGCTCGGCCCAGGTGGCGCATGCGTCTTCCTCTCCCTTTCGGGTTGGCCCCACCTTGGGCGGGGTGACTGTTTGCGGACTACTACGGAAGCATACAGTCAATGGCTAGCCACAGCTCCCCAGCTGCGCGCTTGTCCGCTCTCTCTGTTCTACTCAGAATGGCGTTGTCTGTGCTCACTGCCAAGCTGGTTGGACAAAATACTGAGAAAGGGTTATGCGCTGCAGTTTCACTGCCCGCCTCCCCCGTTCTCAGGGGTTGTGGAGACGGTAATGACGTCTCCGGTGAAGGTCGCAGCCCTGCAAGGGGAGATTGCGGACCTTCTGGAAAAGGAGGCTGTGTCCCTAGTCCCGTCGGAGCAGTGGGAGAAGGGGTTTTATTCCCCTTACTTCCTGGTAAGGGGCATGAGGCCGATTCTCGACCTGCGCATTTTAAACAAATGCGTGTCGAAGAGGCCGTTTTGCATGCTCACGATGAAACGTCTCTTGGAGTGTGTGCACCCAAGATTTTTGCGTCAGCATCGATCTAAAGGACGCTTATTTCCATGTCCCAATCCTACCCCGCCACAGGAAGTTCCTGCGGTTTGCCTTTCAGGGCCAGGCGTACGAGTACATGCGGGTTCCGTTCAGGTACGCGTTGGCCCCCCGCACTTTCACCAAGTGCGTGGAGGCGGTGTTGGGACCACGGCGGTGTCAGAGGATCAGGGTCCTGGCCTACCTGGACGACCTTTTGGTTCTGGCGCACTCGACGGAACAGGCCCGGGTTCACACGTTCAGGTTGGTGAGTCAACTCACTCGCTTGGGTTTCGCGGTAAACTGGAAAAAGAGCGCTCCTCAGCCCAGCCAACTGGTGGTGTTTCTGGGGCTCCAGTTATCCACAGTGTCTATGAGGGCGCGCATGTCCGAGGCGTGGAGAGAGGCTACTCTATGGGCCCTGGACCACGTCCGGCCGTTGTGTACGGTGTCGGTGTTTTCAGTCATGTCACTGCTGGGCTTGATGTCATCAGCCCACGCGGTGGTCCCGTTGGACCTGCTGCGCATGCGGGGCCTACAGCGCTGGTTCGCACGTCTCCAGTTGGATCCTGTGTGTCACCGGTGGCGGTTGATCAAGGTCCCGAGCTTTCTGGAGTCGGACCTAGCGTACTGGAGGGACCCGCGCACTCTGCTACGGGGGTTCCCATGGGCAGAGTGTCGGTGCGGGTTCCAGTATTTACAGACGTGTCCCTGACGGGCTGGGGCGGGACGTGCCAGTCGTATTCAGTCAGAGGGGTGTGGTCTCACAGAGCGCCACATCAACTGACTGGAGTTGGACACGATCAGGCGCATGCTGCTACTGCGTGTTGGTGTGGTCAGACAATTGCATGGCGGTTGCGTACGTAAACAGGCAGGGCGGGGTCAGGTCTCTGCCCCTCCACCTGTTGGCGGTGCAGATTTGGGAATGGGTACGGGTGCACCTCAGGTCTCTGAGAGCTCTGCACATTCCCGGAGAGCTCAATGTGGGCGTGGACTTGCTGTCTTGGGGAGGTCCCCGGGACGACGAGTGGCGTCTTCATCCCGACATTGTAGTTGAGATCTGGAGACGCTTCGGGAAGGCACAGGTGGATCTGTTTGCGTCCCGGGAGGACGCGCACTGCCCTCTGTGGTTTTCTCTTCGTGTGCAGGACAGGCCACCGTTGGGCGTAGATGCGTTGGCTCACCGGCCGTGGCCGAGAGTGTTGCTGTATCCATTTCCCCCTCCCCAGTGTATTCTCCCTGTCATGTCTCGGGTGCGGACGGAGGGGCTGTCACTCATCCTGATCGCCCCTTTTCGCCCGGGTGCCCTGTGGTTTGCGGAGGCGGCCTGGATAGCGGTGGGGACGCCGTGACCGATCCCTTACCACCACGGGACGTTGACACAAGCGAACGGCTCGATCAGGGCGTTCCCTGTGTTGGGCCAGCCGTTACGGGCCTGGCACCTGAGAGGACCAGGCTGCTGAGGTCTGACCGAGAAGGTCGTCGTGACCATTCAGACGTGGAGCGGCCTCCACGTCTGCTGGCTACGCTAGTCGTTGGAGGATCATTGCCCACTGGTGTGAGGACGCAGGGGTTGACCCCCTTTGTTGTGACGTAGGCAGTGTCCTGTCATTCCTGCAATGTCTGTTTGATCAGCAAAGATCTCCTGGCACGCTCAAGGTGCACACATGTGCGATCTCAGCGTGTCATGAAGGGTTCAATGGAGTATCTGTGTTTAGTCGTCCATTGGTGAAACTGTTTCTGGCCGGGTCCCGCCGTCTCCGGCCGGTGGCTCGGCGGACGTTACCACAGTGGGATTTGACTTTGGTTCTGGAGGCGCTGTGCGACGCGCTGTTCGAACCTATTGATCAGATACCGTTGAGGATGTTATCCCTTAAGACAACGCTCTTGTTGGCCCTGACATCTGCTAAGTCAGTGACCTTTGTGCGCTGTCAACGCAGCCTGGCTGTCTCGCCATCAGCGGCGATGGCAGCAGGGCTGTGTTACTTCCTAACCCGGCCTTTCTGCCCAAGGTGATCATGGCGTCGTTTCGTTCCATGAAGATGATACAGTGGGTGTTTTCACCCCTCCCCATGCGGGAGCAAGGGAGGTTGCATCGCATGTGCCCAGTGCACACTTTGGCACAGTATGTGCAGCGCACAGCCACAATGCGGACCGTGCCCCAGTTCTTTGTGTGTTACGGAGGCCCCAAGGTGGGCCAGCCGTTGTTGAAACAGCATTTGTCTCACTGGTTGTGTGAGGCGATTGATCTGGCCTACGTGTCACGTGGCACTCTGGCGCCTAGGGGGTTTGGGGTGCACTCCACGCGTGGGGTGGCGGCCTCGGCCGCCCTGTTCAAAGGCGTGGGGGTGGAGGATATTTGCACGGCGGCGTCTTGGGGGACGCCTTCGCCTTTTGTCCGCTTTTACTTGCGTGACATGGCTGCGGGTACATTGGCTCACTCTGTGCTCAGTGTGGCTGAAGCTGGAGTGTGAGTGTTGTCCGTTGAACAGCTGGGACAGGACATTGACATGATTCCGTCTGGCTTTCCGGTTTGCCTGTGCAGGGTGTTGGTCGGACGCTCGCATTGTGTTTGCTTGAGTGTCCGCTTGTGCGCCGAGTCAGGGTCTCGGCATGTTTTTTGGGCTGGCCTTGGACGCTCCAATTCAGTTCTTACTGATTGAGGAGGTACCGGATGGGTTGGTGCCGTGTGTGCATTCGTTTGGGACTGTTTGTCAGTGCGCAAACGTTTGTGACAGTGATTGAGCGGGATGGAAGCGTCTCAGTGGTGCGGTTGTTATCCTGTGCCTGAGCCGTCCTGTTAGGCACTTGTCTCTTGGTGAGGTTGGTGACCGGCAGGGATTACATCTTGGGCTCGCTCGCTTTGCCCTAAACCAATAGGAGCGAAGCCCCTATGGGCGACGCTCCACTAATAGAACTGGAGTTACGAAAGTAACTATTGTAGCCTATGCTCCGTTTAACAGCTGTTTGTTTGACGTTATATGTTGTGGAGCTCCGCCCCCTAGGGGGGCTTTAGTTCCTAGTGGTTTACCCCAGCCGCGTCAGCGGCTGTACTGAAAACTCATTATGCAAGATGCGACAGTCAATCAGGGCACGCCTGCTCCTATATAGGACCCGTGAGCCCAGAGAACGCCCTCCCATTTTATTCAGCAAACGCTTGCTGAGTTCTACTGATTACTTATTTCCTTTGCTTCCGCATAAGTATTTTTGTCGTCGGCATTCTTTAGTTCAACGTCTCAACATGAAGAAGTTTTTCGCTGCTGCATGCCATTGCGCCGACCTTTCACCGGATCAGGATACTCATCGTTGTGTTTCAGGGCAGGGCCTACGAGTATACGAGGATTCCGTTTGGCTACGCCCTGGCTCCACGCACCTTCTCCAAATGTCTGGAGGCGGCACTGGAGCCCCTACGCAGGGAAGGCATCAGGATATTAGCCTATCTGGACGATCTCCTGATTTTAGCATCATCCCTGGACCTGGCCAGGATTCACACCTTCTGAGTGGTGTCCCTTCTCACGCGATTGGGACTCACTGTGAATTGGAAGAACAGCGCGCCGAGACCAGCCCAGCAGGTTTCTTACTTGGGTCTGGTCATGGACACTTCGGACATGCGTGCTCTCAATCTGCTCTTTGCCCTCAACCTGTGCCGCCCGCCCTGCGGGCGTCCAGTTCGGGCCATCATGTCCCTTTTGGGCATGATGGCTGCGGCGCACGCAGTAGTCCCCCTGGGTCTTCTGCACATGCGCAGCCTACAGGCCTGGTTCACTCGCCAGCGGGTCGACCCTGTGCGGTATCGGGACCGGACGTTGTCTCTGCCAACTCATGTGCGAAGGGACCTGGACTTTTGGAGAGACCCCCTAGCGCTCTCTCGGGGCTTGCCTCTGGGCAGGGTGTCAGAGTGCGTTCAGGTGTTCACAGACGCCTCTCTTCACGGATGGGGTGGTGTGTGCCAGGGTCAGGCTGTCGGGGGCGTGTGGCCTCCCGGCCCTCGCCACATCAACCTGCTGGAACTGGACACGGTCCTGTTGGTGTTGACACACTTCTCGGACCTAGTCAAGGGCCGCGATGTCTTGATTCGTTCAGGCAACTGGGCCACGGTCGCTTACATCAATTGCCAAGGGGGATCAGGTCTCCTGCTCTCCACCGGTCGGCAACTCATCTCTGGCTGTGGGCGCAAGCCCACCTCCGCTCCCGACGGCGGTGCACATTCCAGACATCGTCTCCCTCATTTGGTGGAGATTTGGGGAGGCCCAAGTGGACCTTTTCGCGTCCAGACAGAATGCACACTGTCGCCTGTGGTTCTCCCTGTCCCAGGCAGATCACCCCCCTCTGGGGGTGGACGCGTTTGCGCACCACACCTGGCCTCGGACTCTCCTTTACGTGTTTCCCCCGCGCGCTGCATTGCGCGTCTGCTGGCTCGGGTCAGGACGAACGGGCTTCGGGTCATCCTGGTAGCACCTGACCGCCCTGCGGCTATTTGGTATCCAGAGATGATCCAGCTGCTGGCGGACTGCAAGTGGGCGGTTCCGTTCAGACAGGACGCGCTGTCCCAAGTAGAGGGCTTGATTCTACACCCTCCGTCACTATCAGGGACTCTCAAGGTCTGGCCCCTGAGCGGGACAGGCTTTTGAATAGAGGTCTGTCCGCTGCGGTGGTCCGCACCATCCAGGGTGCTAAGGCAACATCTACGGCCAAAGTATATTCCACTCACTGGAATATGTTTGTGTCGTGGTGCACGCAGAGGTCTTCAGACCCTTCTTGTTGTTCTGTGGAGGAGATTCTGACATTCTTGCAGTATCTCTTTGATATGGATAGGTCGCCTTCAACCATCTGTGGATACGCATCGACCATTTCGGCATGTCATGAGGGCTTCGCTGGAAACACTGTTTTCAGCCACCCTCTCCTCCGTTGTTTCCTTTTGGGTATGCGCTGCCTGCGTCCTGTGGCCAGGCTGGGCGCTCTGCAATGGGACCTTGCTAAGGTGCTGGGCGCTCTCTGTGAGCCTCCATTCGAGCCCTTGCCCCAGTGTTGTCTTAAGTTGCTTTCCCTTAAGACTGCCTTGCTCATCGCTTTGTGCTCCGTTAAGCGAGTGAGTGATCTCCGTGCAGTTTCAGTGCGCCCGGGCTGCCTGGCTATCAGAGAGGACTTGGGCTGCGCTTCGCTGAGGCCTATTCCATCTTTCGTTCCAAAGATCATCACCAGCTCTTTTTGATCTAGGGTTATTGATTTACAGGCCTTCTTCCCTCCCCCACACTCGCGTGCGGAGGACGAAAGGCTCCACTGTCTGTGCCCTGTCCGTGCTCTCGCTCTGTACGTAGAGCGCAGACTCCTCAAATGTTTATTTGTTATTCGGATTCCCAAGTGGGTCGTCCGCTTTCTAAGCAGCGTCTCTCCCACTGGCTTTGTGACTGCATCGCCTTGGCCTATGGGGCGTCTGGCTCTGTCGTTCCGGAGTTCTTCGTTCTTCGTGCACACTCCACGTGGGGTGTTGCAGCCTCCTCTGCTCTTTTCCATGGGATCGGAGTAGATGACATTTGCGCTGCGGCGTCGTGGTTGTCGCCTTCAGCGTTTGTCTGTTTCTATTTACTGGATGTGTCTCCCACATCCCTTGTCCATTCAGTTCTCGGTGCAGCTGCACGGGATCTCTGAATTTTGCTGGGGATATCTTGCTGCCTTGTTTCATTCTCTACCTAGCACTACAGACCTTTGTAGCTTGCGTGGGTCAGGGGTATTGTCACTGTGTGCCAATACATTAGGCACAGGTTCGGCTTCCCTTGTGTTGTCATTTTTTATATATCCCCATGCCCCTCATCTCGTGATGTGTGGTGCGTGATTGTTTTTTTGTTGCGCTTAGGTGGAACGGATACGTTTCCCTTTCGCTTGAGCTTAACACCCCTTCTCCCTGGGAGGATCTCTCATTATTACGCATTTCAATTATCCCTTCTCTGACCTAGTCAGTTTCCGGGGATGTTTCGTTTTGGGGTTTTAGGGGACGGTTTTTAACTGGACCCTGCGAGTCGTGCTGGTTGTCCGGCAGGGAGTACATCCTTGGCTCGCTCGCTCCGCCGTGAACCAATAGGAGCTAAAGCCCCTCTAGGGGGTGGAGCTCCACGACATATAACGTTAGTTACCGGGAATGTAACTCCGGTTATATGAGTGGAGCGGAGCCCCCTAGACCTGTTGCCCTGCCGTCCCACAAGTATGTTGCTGAATAACGATAGCTACTTTCGTAACTCCAGTTCTATGAGTGGAGCGTCACCCATAGGGGCTTCGCTCCTATTGGTTTACCCCTCTGCCAATAGGCAGTCACTGAAAATTTAAATATGCAAATCTCACCTCTCATGTCCATCAGCCCAATGGCTATAAAAGAGGTTGTCACACTATGCTCAGTCTCCCGACATGCCTTTCTTCACGAGAAAAGCAGTCAGAGACCGGTCAGGGCATGAACCCTATGGGCGACGCTCCACTCACAGAACTGGAGGTACGAAAGTAACTATCGTTCTATATCGTGAAACTTTGCCCATAGGGGCTTCACTCCTATTGGTTTAGGGCAAACCGAGCGAGCCCAAGATGTACTCCCTGCCAGTCTCCTACCTCACCAACAAGATAAGTGCCCAACAGGACGGCTCAGGCATGGAATACTAACCACGACACCGAGCCGCTTCCATCCCACTCACTCCAGTCACATACATTTGCGCACTGACAAACGGCCCTAAACGAATGCACACACGGCACCAACCCAACTGGTACCTCCTCAATCAGTAAGAATTGAATCGGAGTGTCCGAGGCCAGCCCAAAAAACACGTCGAGACCCAGACTCAGCGCACAAGCAGACGCTCAAGCACACACAATGCAAGCGTCCGACCCAAAACCGCGCAGGCAAACCGGAGCAACGGACAGAACCATGTCAAATGCACCGTCCCAGCAGCTCAACGAACTCACACTCCAGCCTCAGCCACACTGAGCACTGAGTGAGCCAGCGTGCCCGCAGCCATTTCACGCAAGTAACTACCTCCTCAGTCAGTCCTCGCCACAGCAGTCTGGCCTTCTCAGGAGCCAGGCCCGTAGCAGCTGGCCCAGCGCAGGGAACGCCCCAATTGAGCCGTTCGCCCCCTTGCGGTGAAGTATCGGGCACGGCGTCCCCACCTCCATCTGGGCCGCCTCTGCAAACCACAGGTCACCCAGGTGAAAAGGGGCGATCAGGATGAGCAACAGCCCCTCTGACCGCACCCAAGACATGACGGGGAGAATGCACTGGAGAGGGGGAAACGCGTACAGCAGTACTCTCGGCCACGGCCGGTGAGCCAACGCGTCCACGCCCAAAGCGTCCGAGGGACACTCCCCCCCAAAGTGTCAGGTGCGGCGTTTCTTGAACGGTGGGACCTTCCAGCCCCCCTCTCTCTGCCGGCAGGAAGGAGGAGGAGGAGGAGGGGGAGTGGACGACCTCGGGGGGCGAGGTTCCCTCACCTCACGCTGCACTGGTCGAGCCGCATCTGGTTCCGATGCGCCCGTCGACCTGGCACGGCGATGTTGCGCACGGCGACGCAGCCGACCCCCAGGTCTCCGTGAACCCGAAGCCTCAGGGGGGGCAGCGGACGCCGAAGAGGAAGCAGGAACGGGCAGAAGGGGACCCAGCCGGAGACGCTCCTCCCTGTCCTTTTTTTAGCGCATCAGGGCCTCCGTGGCGCCGAAGAGTGCGTCTTCCTGCAATGGGGCATTGAGGAACGGCATCTTCTCCGGCTCATTCAGGGAGCTCAGCACCGGCCACAGGTGCCTGATCTGCACTACCGACGTGGCCATCACCCAGCCAGCCGAGAGGGAGTCAGGCTGGGTGAGTTTCAGGATGGCCGCCGAGGCCCGAGCCACTTCACTCAGCCGGGAATAACGAGGTGCGACCCTCGGTCATCCCGGCCACAGCCGCTGCCAGGAGGCCCACGTTGTTGCAGGTCGCCAGGGACTGCACAGACAGGGCGTACTGCTTCTCCGCCAGGCTAGCGGAGACACGGTCCTTCACGGACGGTAGAGCCGGACGCTTGTCGCTCCAGGTGCTCAGGCCTGGGACCAGGGAAGTTGCCAGGGCGGGTTCTAGGGGTGGAATGCCCCTACTTAAAGTCTCCAGCTGTTCCTCCACCATGGTGAAGGCGAGGTGAGACTTAACCGTACCCCGGGTCATGAAGGGGGCCCCCCACGCTTCCTCCGTGTACTTGCGTAGTGAAGGGACCTCCGGCGCCGCAGTCGGCGTCAGGCGGCGAGCCCGCGTCCAGCAGGCGACCTCAAAGAGATCCTCCTCCGGCGCGGGCACCGGCATCGGAATGCGCAGGCGCCGGGCAGCAGCGGAGATGGCAGCGAAAAAGTCCTCCTTCACTGCCGGGGGGGTTGACACTCCTGTCCGTCGGGGGGGCGACCTCCTCCTCCGAAGAGGAAGAGTTGGAACAACTCCACACCCGCTCAGCCGAGCGGGGGAGAACAGTTCCGGAGGTGGACGGAGCTGTAGCCGGGCCGGTCCCCTCAGCCTCCGACCCCAACTCCTGAAAGAAGTCCTCCTCAGAAAGGAAAGAGAGGACGTCGGCAAGAGGGACCTCCTCGGCAAAGTACACCAGCCTGTCCATCCTCACCTGCAAAAGGAGGACGGCGCAGGCGGTGCACACTGGCTCATCGTGAGGGCGTTCTCTGGGCTCACGGGTCCTATATAGGGGCAGGCTTGCCCTGATTGGCTGTCGCATTTTGCATAATGAGTTTTCAGTACGGCCGCTGACGCGGTTAGGGTAAACCACTAGGAGCTAAAGCCCCTCTAGGGGGCTCCGCTCCACTCATATAACCGGAGTTACATTCCCTGTAACTAATGTTCTCAAAGAAAAGTTGATCTAGAAAGTAGCATCGTAAATACATGTTTGCAACAAATAATTGGAGGCATAGCGTACAGTAAATAATGTAGTATTAGATTTTTGATAGAGAAGACACGTAAACGGCATTTTGATGATGAGCATTCGCTGGCCCTGGGGGGGCATTATTGACTCAAATGAATGAAATTACTCAAAAGAATCAAACCTTTTACTGAACGTCTTGAAAAGATCTGAATCAGTAGAAAGAGTCGAACATCCCATCACTACTCTCCACCTACCGCTACCGTGGCTTTGACCAATCAGTTACATACTTTAAAGGTGCAACCCCAAATATCGCAGGCTATCACTACGTGGGGCACCATACACAAACGCACCCCTGAGACAAGTTAGCCTATCGTTTTCAAGGGGAAAAGGCGTGCCAAACAAATACAACAGACTAGAGTAGGCAAGCAAACTCCGTTCACTGCTAAAACGTTGCTAAATGACAACGGATAGCATTTAATCAGATTTTTCTACTATACTGGCTATTCAAGAGAGCCGTGACAGCCCGTACAAAAAGGGTTCATAAACGACAATGGGTGCATGAAATTCTGCAAGCCAGAACGGTGCAGGATAAGTACCAACACTGGTGCAGCAGCTTCGTCTGGTCTAGATGGTGCACGTTTCAAATCACCACCCAGTTTGACAAGTTGCTGAGCAAAGTTGATCCCTTGGTCAAAATCCGCGGTAAAGATAGTTTCACATTCACACTTTCACACATTCGACAATTCCCAAGTACAGGTAAAAAAGTCTTCGGTCTGCCGACCGCAGAGTGCGGAGTTGTTCTGAAATCATACCCCCTGCCGAACCCGCCCCCTTTGCGTGAACGCGCACTCTTTCGAATCTCATTGCTGCGACTTGTTTCCTTGTTGAGAGGACGGTTTAGCCTACATATTTCACCAATCTTTGTAGCAAAAAGCTTTCATTTAATCATGTGCATCAAGGCAGCAATCGATGACCACGTTTGGCTGCGTTACTATAAATAAATCATTGGCAAAATCGGTCATATCTCCCATTTCATATTCGACTAGTGTTTTCTAAAGTAAGTAAAGGATAATAATTCAGCCATCATTGCTCTGAAATGTTTGTATCATTTTATGAATGATATTTATAATGTGCTCCTGTTGTAACTACTGACTGCAAAGTCTGGCACACTTCATGGTCATTTTGGTAGCTCATGCTGACCACCTGAGTAGCCAATCTCACAAAAAAGTATTTGATTCTAGTCACAATTTTAAGCAAGTTTGGAGGGGGGGATAATTTCGGCAAGGCCATTTTCAGAGTTCCAGAGCCTAGTAGCAACCCTTGAGAATGCCCTGTCAACAAAGCCTTTGAGCTTGGACTTGGGGATTATGAGGTGGCCTGCAGTACTTGAACGGAGTGTGTGTTGGTTGATATGGAAGAAGAAGGTCGGAGAGGTAGGCAGGGGCGATATTGTTTAGGGCTTTATATGTCAAAACGAGGATCTTGTAGTTGATGCGTTGGGAGATAGGAAGCCAGTGTAACTCACAGATGATAGGGGTGATATGCTGCCGGGACTTGGTGTGTGTGAGTAGTCTAGCCGCAGAGTTTTGAACCATTTGGAGCTTATGGAGGGATGTAGATTTGATGCCAGTGAGTAGGGAGTTGCAGTAGTCAAGACGGGAGGTTATGAATTAGAGTTTTAGCAGCAGGACGGGAGAGGAAAGGTCTGAGTTTGGCGATGTTGCGAAGATGGAAGAATCAAGATTTTACAGTCTGTTTGGCATGCTGATCAAAGGAGAGTGTAGAGTCCAGAATGACGGCAAGGTTACGTGCGTGGTGGGATGGGGAAACAACGGTGTCATTGGTGCTGAGATTGAAAGTGCCAGTTTTGGTGAGGATGGATTTGGTTCCAACGAGCATGAGTTCTGTTTTGTCACTGTTTAGTTTGAGGAAGTTGTCCTTCATCCATGCTTTTATTGCAGTCAGGCAGGATTCAATATGGGTCAGAGGTGGGTTGGTGAGAGACTTGGTGGCTAGATATATTTGTGTATCATCAGCATAGCAGTGGAAATTAAGGTTGAAGTGACAGAGGATTTGACTAAGGGGAAGGATGTAGATGATGAGTAGGGGACCAAGTAATGAGCCCTGGGGGACACCTTGAGTAACTGTGGCTGAGTCTGAGTTTAGGCCTTTGAGTGAGCTGAAATGGGTTTGGTTAGTGAGATAGGAATTAAGCCAGGAGAGTGCATATGCTAACACCCACACCCACCTGATTAGCACACAACTGCACCAACGTTGCTTCACGCTGCTTTTTTTTGTTTATGTCCCTGTAGGTCTGCAGAGTGCAAAGTTAAATTGTATAATTACAGGGAATCCGACAATAATATATTTATCCTATTTTTTCCTCGCATATATCGGTGTCGGTGTATGAGAGGTGTTGTGACGACTGCGCCCTCTACTGCCTCTCCTCCCCCTGCAGCAGGCAGGCTCCAGCGGTCGACATCACCGGCCTTCTGACACCACCGCCCATCTCGTCAGTTCATCTCACCTGTTGTCTTGTTTAGCGCACACCTGGTCCTCATTTACAATGATTCCCCCCAGTATATATGTTCCCTCTGCTCCCCTGGTCTTTGTATGTTATTGTCTCGCCATTAGAGCACTGATGGGCTACGCCATTCTTGCCGTCATTAAAAAACAGTTTTACCTTCGCGACTCCACATTTTCTGCTCCTCATTCCTTCAAAGCCCTGACAGGTGTATATCGGTGTTGTCAATGAATGAGCGTTTGATTGGTTGACAAGATGAACACTGTTCATTGGTCCACATGAGCGGCGGGGGCTCAAAAGTTCAACAAATTTGAACTTTGGGCACCTCCACCCGCGAGCAAGCGTGCACAGAAAGCGGAACCGCTCATGGGATCGAGGACCGCGCACCGCGCCGCTCGCAAAACTGCTTGCGGTTTGCCACCCACCGCCCTACTCCAATTGAAAGTCTATGAGACCTTCACAGCCACCACTGCCTGTGTGCAGGCACCTTTACTAGCCACTTTGGCGGGTGGCGGCATTCTATGTATCTATGCCCAGGGTTTTTCCCGCATTCAAAACTCAAAGGCGTAGTAACTTTGGAAAACCACCAGCCACAGTGGCTGGTGACCAAAAATGTAATGTCAAATGCTGAGTCTAATGTTATCCTATCAGTTAAAGTACAGTATTAAGCATAACCACCTATATTTATTATTCTTTATATTATTCTATTCATTCATATGAATAAATAAAAGGCAGAAATGTTTGTCTTCCATTGTTCATTTTGTATTGATGACATCTTCAATGTAGATTGATATGAATATTAAAGCTTGCATGCTACTTAGTATGCAAATGATCAACATTCTGTCATTACAGGTACTTGGCAACTAGTGACTCTTTTAGGACCATTGCTTACAGCTACCGTGTGGGCATCAGTATCGTTGCTGAATTGTGCAGGGTCATCTGGGAAGCCACTGTGGCTAGTGGATTTCCAAAGTTACTAGCCACTTAGCATTTTCACTAGCCACCATCAGTATTGTTGCTGAGGTCTGCAGCATCATCTGGGATGCCTTGGAGACTGACTACATGCCTGAGCCAACCACAGAGGACTGAAGGACAATGGAGAGGGAATACAGGAAGCTCTGGAACTTCCCCAACAGTGTAGGTGCCTTGGATAGTAAGCATGTTGCTTTATGGTGCCCAGACCATTCAGAGTTCTTGTATTTAGTCTACAAGTGAGGCTTCTCCATTGACCTTCTGGCCGTCATTGATGCTCGTTGTAAGTTCCAGATGGTCGACATTGGTACCTATTGGAGGAACACTTGCTGTATCAGCATTTGGCAGGGCTCTTCAGGCTGGCTCCCTCCACCTGCCCACAGATGCCCCTCTACCTGGCGCAGACCACCTAAGCCCCTCGCCCCATATCATTGTGGCTGACCAGGCATTGTCCCTCTGAAGATACATGATGAGGCCCTTCCCAGGTAAAGCCTTGACTCAGAGTCAGCTAAACTTTAACTACAGGCTGAGTCGGTGCAAACCATCAATCCGCTTTTCCAGCTCCCCTAACTTCGAAGGGGCGCTAATGGACTCAGCCATTTATTGTGTTTTTGTTTGTTCAGTGTTAACACCTTAAAACCATGCTTTTGAATCAACTGTACCAGACCTCCGACATTGTGAACATTTTCACAATCACTTTAGGCATTAGTGATTACAAATAAAGAGAATTCCAAATATAGTTTCCTTATTCTGCGGCTGTAATGAAAAATAAAATTTTACTACATATAATTGTCCAAAACTATAATTGTTTCTGACCATCACACCAACCCATTTGACCGTGTCCTCTTGAAGATTAGCTGATGGCGTTCTATGATTCCTTGTCTCCTGGTCTGTTTTAACTTAATAAGAGGACATGTGGTCTTGGCCACACCTCTGGAGTACCAGTCTCAAAAGACTCTGCTCTCCCTGTCCAAAGTCCTCCTGGTTGTGTTGCAGATCCAGACGATACCTGACGATTCCAGCAGTGCTTCAACACCTGTGCTTCAACACTGTTGTTGCTTGCTCCTTGGGGTTTCAGGCTGGATGTTTTGTAAAAGCACTTTGTGACAACTGCTGATATAAAAAGGTCTTTATAAATACATTTGATTGATAACGGTCCAAAGTCCAAACGAAGATGCAAGTTCATGGTCTACTTCAATCCCCCAGCTGGAGCACTGCAATAACACAGCTCTTCTAAGAGCTCCACCCAACAGCCCTTTTAAGAGTAACCTACATTTTCTAAAAAGTAATATCTCCATCCTGTCCCAGTGCAACTGATCCCACAAATGACCAGATCAATCATTGAATCTAATCCAATCACTTTTCAAATTTTTTTATTGTGTTACTGTCTTATGACATGCCTCTTATACCACTAAACTACAGTATGTATTTTGTATCTGACCCAACAGTGAGGAGCCTCCAGAATCTCTAAATCATATTGCTGTCTGGCTGATGTTTTTAATCCACCACAAATACCTGCCACTCATGGTGCAAGTTCTTAACCTTGTCTGCAGATGCTGTGCTCCCTGCAATCATAAATTGACATTCCATATATTATCATAACTAAGTAAACTCCTGCAATAATTAATTAAGCACCAGAAGATTGTACTTAGCATTTATAACAACTAAATGTGTCAATGTGTATCTTTGTGTCCCTTGATGAGACTGAAGACTAAAACATATGAACATGGCCTTCAGTGAAAACAGCCAAACACAACCAGGGCCTCCCAGACACAACCAAACACAACCAGGGCCTCCCAGACACAACCAAACACAGCCAGGTCCAACATTTATTAATAAAAGGCCACCTACCGCTTGAATCAGTCACATTGACCCCTAAATAACACCTAGCAGCACCAACACCTACTCCAGCCAGCACCGGATACAAGTCCTTTGCGTCAGCCCCGCCAATTTAAAACATTTATATAATTTAAATTAATTACCTCAGCGTCATAGAATTAATTAAATATGCAAAGAGCCACAGAAAGTGTATTAGAAAAGAACCACACTCAGGCCTAAACATACGAACTCTGGATTGTGTTTGATTTTTAACTACTCTTCAAAGCACATAATGTGTATTCTTATGAAGTTTAGGGTGCTCTTTTTTTCTTTTATCCTTTAATTCTTTTAGTAGTGTACAGATGCCCCTGAAAAATGGTTCATCTTCATACTCATCTTTTGCATTTGCAATGGCTACAAGGGACATTCCAAACATGTGCATTCTTTCTGTAATGTTACTGTTACCTCTAAATTGGCGGGGCTGACGCAAAGTACTTGTATCCGGTGCTGGCTGGAGTAGGTGTTGGTGCAGCTAGGTGTTATTTAGGGGTCAATGTGACTGATTCAAGCGGTAGGTGGCCTTTTATTAATAAATGTTGGACCTGGCTGTGTTTGGTTGTGTCTGGGAGGCCCTGGTTGTGTTTGGTTGTGTCTGGGAGGCCCTGGTTGTGTTTGGTTGTGTCTGGGAGGCCCTGGTTGTGTTTGGCTGTGTCTAGAAGGCCCTGGTTGTGTTTGGCTGTGTCTGGGAGGCCCTGGTTGTGTTTGGCTGTGTCTGGAATGTCCTGGTTGTGTTTGGCTGTGTCTGGAAGGCCCTGGTTGTGTTTGGCTGTGTCTGGAAGGCCCTTGTTGTGTTTGGCTGTGTCTGGGAGGCCCTGGTTGTGTTTGGCTGTGGCTGGGAGGAGGTGACATGGAAGTCCCTTATCGGGGTCTGGCTGTTGCTGAGAGGCCATGCTTGTTTTTCTTTCTTTTGAGAAAAAGGCTCCAGAAATGTCATCATCTGATAACGTTTCCACTTAATTTTTCCACCACCAGCTGAACGACTTGGTTTTCGTCTTGTCTACACAGCCCTTGCCACTACCCCACTAACCTTCGCAGCCCCAGCCTGGACACGTCACATAGTTGTTGCACGTTCTTTAGTGGGTGACGCCCAACTTCTTCGTGACGTAAAGAAGGAGGGTGTTGAGTCTTTTCCAAGATGGCGACGACCATAGAAAGCAGCAATGCCGTTCAGGCGTCAAAGAAAAAACATCTGGGAATCCCTGAAGCAATATT
Organism: Esox masquinongy; assembly: GCA_016801175.1. Taxonomy (NCBI): domain Eukaryota; kingdom Metazoa; phylum Chordata; class Actinopteri; order Esociformes; family Esocidae; genus Esox; species Esox masquinongy. Next base: position 73,307 of record JACXGI010000177.1, on the reverse strand, counting down.
TGTGGTGGGTAAAATGTGAAATAAATAATGTACATTTTGATCATTATGTTTGAAGAATTAATACTCTGTAATGTATATTAGCCGCTGTCAGCGACTACTACCCTCTCAGCTTGCTAGGTATTAAGCTAATGCTAAGTAGTTAGCAAAGTGGTGCTGCTGTGTTCATTCACATCCTTTTAGGGAAATCAAGTGTAGAAAATCTGTTAGGCTTGACTAATTACCTATTCCATGTTCCTTGTCGTCAAAATGAAACAAAACCGGTATCACCATCTTCAACTGGCTAGTTAATTTTAGCTATCTTGTATGCTTACAGTGAATGACTCGTGTAATAGATAGATGGGTAACTGGGTAACGTTATTTTTGTCAACCATTGGCATTGTAGGAGGATGTCGATTCGTTTATGAAGCAACCAGGCAACGACACCGCAGACGCCGTTTTGAGGAAACTGGATGAGCAGTACCAGAAATATAAATACATGGAACTCAACCTCGCTCAGAAGAAGCAAAGGTGGATAATGATGTACTTCAGAACATGATACAGTTAGCTACTTCAGTCATGTAAAAACAACTGAATATTTTAGCTGTACATGATTTAGTTTCTTTCATGCTAGTGGTGGCAAAGATCGCTAGTTTGGACCTTCCTTGTACCAGCTAAATCACGTTTTCAATTATTTCTTGAAGTGCAGTTAGACCATTTTTAAACTGTTGAACTAGTTTGCTGTGACTCAGGTGATACAATGTACTCTCCTGTAGCCTATTGACTGATTCTAAAAGGGATTGAACTGTGTAATGCAGAATATAAGTGTTAGAGATGCGCCGATTGTGAACCAATTTCTGACCTAAAATACGTGAGCCAAAATTCTTCATTGATAGAACTTTTTCGTCATGGGTTCTTATGTTTATGTTCATCTGCAGGTATGGGTTGCGGCATATCAGGACACAATGTCGAAAACAATGTTTTATTATTTTTGAACTTGACTCACGCTGTTGGAGCTTGTCCCTGCACAAGCATGCAGCTCTGGGCAGATCGATTGGTGCATCCCTTTCCACTTGTCATTCTTATAGTGTTTCTCACTTCGGTACTCAGGTTGAAAAGCCAGATCCCACAGATCAAGCAGACTTTAGAAATTCTACGACATATGCAGAAGAAGAAGGTAAACCGCATTGGGTTTTGTTTTACGAAGTGATTAGATCCTTGAAGGACAATTTGAGTGTTAGTGGATAATCATTAACGCCTTTGCTCTCAGCGGAGAGCACCGTGTTTGCTATTTAACAAGTTGCCCCCCCCCCCCCATAAAATTCCTCATCCTATACAGGACACCACAGAACCCATGGAGACACACTTCCTCTTGGCCGATAATGTTTACTGCAAGGCTTCGGTCCCACCCACCGACAAAGTGTGCCTGTGGCTAGGGGTGAGTATTTTGTTTTTCCTATCAATCACTAAACATAACCAGTGCTTATTAGAGACAGGCTTCTGTTTGAGCTAGGTTTCTATTTCCTTAATGCACACAGCTTTTTTCAATAAAATATATAGAGAAGGCAAACACACTATCTATTGTGATTTATGACCAGTATAATAATAGAGATCCTTCGCATTTAAGACTTGCAAAGACTAGGCAGTCGGTTATTCTAACCAACTAGATGATTCAGCACCTTTCTCATTTTACCTCGTTCCATCCTGCTGGGTCGGTTCTTGTAAATAAGTTGTTCTTGTTAATTGTATTGCATTGTTAAGAAAAAACACTAAATATTATGTTTTTGTATGCTTAACATCCATAAACCTAAAACTTACAGACTATAATCACACCCCTAAAAAGGTTTACAAAGTTCCCCTCAAAGGAGATTTCATATAACATGGCTTTGGCCTCCCAGGGGGCACATTGGCCTAAGGTGCTCTTTCCTAGCACCAAGGAGACCACCACCGCTTAGGTTTGGCCTTGACTGTTCTTCTAGCTACCTTTGTGCACTGTAGCCCTAGCCACTTTAAAGGCACTTTATCCCTAATTACTCCTGTAAATTGATCTAGATTAGCGTCTACTAAATGAAAAATGTAAAAATTAGTGGCGATGAATGCAAATTGGCCAGCATCGCCTAGCAAGAGCAAAGCATTGTTACTAAGGCTGCACAATTTGGATACAATATTGAATCGTAATATATTTTGAACAAATATTGCAATTATGATTTTAAAAAGGGCGTAAACAAAACTGACACTCTCACTTTGATATTCAGATCAAATTAATCACAGCCTACATAATGTGCTATAAAACTGAATGAAATAACAGTTGATGTTTTTGAAACATTTAACACTGATTTCTGGGGTCACCATTATTCAAATAAGCCGAATTAGAAGCAATTGTCATGTACGATGACAACCTAGCCAGGAGTGTAGCGATTGCAACATTAATTCATCACAGAGGTAATTTACAAAATATGGGATTGTATATATTTCCAGAAATGGCACACCTGATACCATCAATCAAAAGATTTATGTTTATTTGCCAAAGTAAATCATGCATGGAATTTTAGGGTTGAAACTAAAATGTGAAACGACTGGTTGGGGGGGCACGAGGAAACATTTGGGAAACTCTGGCCTAGGGTGGTCAGGCGATTGGAGCCCACTCTTTCTTCCTGATGTGAGCAGTCAGGTAATGGCTTAAATGATCAGTCGCTAGTAATTTTGCCTCTGTCCCCCTTTCTCTTCTCCCAGGCCAATGTAATGTTGGAGTACGACATCGACGAGGCTCAGGCCCTGCTGGAGAAGAATCTGGCAGCGGCGTCGCGCAACCTGGACTCCTTGGAAGAGGACCTGGACTTCCTCCGAGACCAGTTCACCACCACTGAAGTCAGTATCCTTACTCCTAAATGTAGGCCCAGATACAACAGATCGACAGGCCTGGACACTGGAGAAAAAGCTGCCATGCAGTGTTCTTTGAATCAAGGCTTGGTAGCTCTGAAAAGACTTGGAATGATATTGTGATTATAATTATATAATAAAAATTTTTATATATAGAATTATATACTGTGGTTTGCAGTACATGCTGTTTTGATCATGGTGTGCTGAGGAGTTTTAACACAAATTAACCCAACAGAAGTCTTTATAGCAAAGGAAAGAAGAAATGAGAAAGCAAAAAGTTGCTAAATACACTCACCGGCCACTTCATTAGGTACACCTTTTCAACTGCTCATTAACGCAAATATCGAAACAGCAACTAATGCATTTAGGCATGTAGACATGGTCGAGACGATTGGCTGAAGTTCAAACCAAGTACACTGCTCAAAACAATTAAGGGAACACGTAATCATCACAGTATAACACCAAGTCAATTACACAACAGCAACAGCATGACAACCCCCAAAAAGGGAATGGTTTTGCAGGTGGTGGCAAAACCATGTCACTACTACCTTGTCACTACTGGTAGCATGAGGCAGTACCTGCAGCCCATTCAGCTTGCACAGGTAGTCCAGCTCCTCCAGGATGGCAAATCCATACGTGCCGTCGCAAGAATGTTTGCTGTGTCACCCAGTACAGTGTCAAGACCATGGAGGAAATACCAGGAGACTGGCCGTTACATGAAGAGAGCTGGAGAGGGCCGTAGAAGGGCGTCAACCCAGCAGAAGGACTGGTATCATCCAGCATAATCGGTTTGGCGGTGGGTCGGTGATGGTCTGGGGAGGAATATCCTTGGAGGGTCACACAGACCTCCATGTGCTAGCTAACGGTACCCTGACTGCTGTTAGGCACTGGGATGAAATCCTCTGACCGATCGTCAGACTTTACGCTGGTGCAGTGGGCCCTGGGTTCCTCCTGGTGCAGGACAATGCCCGGCCTTATGTGGCCAGAGTATGTAGGCAGTTCCTGGATGATGAAGGCATTGATGTCATTGACTGGACATCACGTTCCCCAGACCTGAATCCAATTGAGAACCTCTGGGACATTATGCATTGGTGCATCCGACGCTGCCAAGTAATGCCACAGACTGTCCAGGAGCTCACTGATGCCCTGATCCAGGTCTGTAAGGAGATCTCCCAGGACACCATCTGCGTCTCATCAGGAGCATGCCCAGACGTTGTCGGGAGTGCAAGTAATAAAAACATTGACATAGCGGTTGTGGCCGTTGTTATCCATTCCCCTGTGGGTGTTGTGAAACTGCGGTGGTGTTTTGCCAAAGCCCTATGTAGGAGTTTGACAGGTGACAGGTATCAAAAAACTATATTATGAAGCGTCTTGGGGGGCCCTGAGATGAGGTTTGGGAAACCCTGCCCTAGGCCACCACGATGTGCTTAAAAGATCATTTGAGCTTGTTTGAACAGTTGGGTTAATTACAGGTGTTTGGATGGAAATGTAAAAAGTATTTGTATTCAAACTGCTAGAAGTAGATGCTTCCTCATGTTCAAACGTTCATAGAGGGAGCGATGCGTATCGTCCTTAACCCGGCGCCACCTCCCAGACATGGCACGAGTCTACAACTGGGACGTGAAGAGACGAAGCAAGGACAACCTATTCAAATTAGTCGAGAAGTCTTAAGAGAGGAGGACGCCACCCACATCCCCGCGACCCAGCAAATTGTCCCCAACTCCATGTCAACGTTCACAGTTCTAGTCTCTGCTTTACAGGGTTGTGTCCCAGATGCCACCCTATTCCCTATATAGTGCACCGCCCAATATCAAAAATCTGTGCACCGTTTTGAGGGAAGTGTGCCATTCTGGCCACCCTAACATTATCGATTTATTACTTTTTAAAGTATTTTTTCAATTAAAACAAGGACAAAAGTTACTAGGGCAGTTGGTGTTTTTTTTTGTATTCTTTTATTACTATTATTAAGCACTCATGTTTTTTTGAGCTTCTGAGGCTGTTTGACTTTTCACTGTCCACTACTTTGTCCTCCTTTTGTCTTATAGTTTTCACTAAATTGTAGTTCTTTGTCAAATGTGGGTTTGGGACTGTGGTTTGCTTTCGGGGGAAAAAAAACAGCTTACTACTACCCATAATCCTCTCTGAGCATGAAATGGGGCGGAATGGAGGAGAAAGGGCTTTTCACCAGTCAAAGCCAGACACATAATAGGAGTTTATCCAGGTATTAGAACAGCTATCATTTTGGCGCATGTATTCTAGAAATTTAGAAAATGTAAGAAAGCAAGGACTTCTAAAAAACAAATTGCCCCAAATAGATTTGCTCTAAACAAACAAAACAGAACAGATCAGCAAAGTTAAAGATGTTTTTATAGATTTGCATGAAGGTTCATGTGCATTCTGTTCTGGGTTTCAGTATCAACAAATTGCATCCAGACATCTTTATAGGTTTTGAAGCCTATCAGGAATAAAACAGCCTCTCCGGAAACATGACTTTTCACTTAGCAATGGCTTGAAAGGGAACGGGCTCCCCCAGAGGTGCAAATGTCAAACTCAGTATATGACTGGTCCAAGCTAATCTTTCTCCTATATGATGCTATGGGATAATGTCAGTGTGGTTCACTCAAGATCCAGACATTTTGAGTGGTTTTCCCATGCCCCATCTGTTCTGTCCCTGCCACTTTCTGACACATCCTAAAATGTCACCCTGTTTGCTATATAGGATGCTACTTTTCACCAGAAGCCTACAGGCCTTGGTCAAAACTAATCCATCATATAGAAAATTGAGGGTTCCATTTTGTCCCCACATCTTTATTTTTTTGTTCCTGCTGTCTGGTTCGCTCCTCTTCCTCACTGTATTTATTTATGTTGTATCCATTAAGACATTTGAGTGATAAAAGAAATGACAAAAAATGAAATGAAAACTTGACATAGTTGTCTGGTGTTTTTTTTGGTGAGTTAATTCAGTCCTTCAGACTGAAGAGCCTGGAAAGACTTCTGAGGTCAGTGTGATGCATGTAATGATAAGGAAGGGGGTGTTTTATATGTTCATACATAGTGATGTATGCACAAAGATACTCTTGTATGGTCAAATAGGTTGGTTTTTTTCTCCACTCCAAAGTGTAAGATTGATTTGTTTTGGAGCTAAAGATATCTGATTTATGTTTTCCACAAAAATGATTGATATACATGCTGAACTCTTCTGTTCTCAGTCAAAAATTAATTTATGGTGCTTAATACCACTAATGAACTCCTGTAAACTGACATTAATGTTCTTGGGGTGAACTGACCCTATTAATGGTTAACCCATGTAATCTTAAATTTTAAAGGGGATGTATAGGATTAAGGAAAAGGCATGGGCCTGAGATAGGAATTGGGCTGCCTTTGTAAAACTTCTATCTTTTTCCACTACTAGATATTTAACCATTGAGATGAGCTTTGATGACAATTTTTCAGTCTGTTTATACATTGTCTACTGAATGAATGTGTAAATAAATAAGGAACCAGGCAAGCCTAGTTTAGCCGGGCCGCAATTAGAAGTGATCAATGTTGTTCCCTCACTGGATTCGATCCAGGGTCTCCCAGGTGTGAGGCTGTGTGTAACCACTACGCCACGAAGCTATACATTTATAGAGTATCGGTATAGCATCTCGACGTTAGATCATTTTGTCACGCATTAACATCACGCCAAGTTTGAATATTTCACTAGACACCATCAAGCATTGTTTTAAACTGAGTAATGTTTCTTAAGTTTATCTCCACCACAAATAGCATATATGAACTGTATGGCTTTTGCCACTGGCCGTTTTAACAGCTTATTCGCCAGTAATAGGCTTACTAGTATCTACTAACTTACTGCTTGGAAGAGTCAAAAGAATTGAGCAATTGCTAGTGAGACTGAAGATTACACTGCTAAAGCTATTTCATTTCATGGCACAAAAACATTCGTTTTTCTTTCATTCGTAAATGACAATGATACAATAACTATCAATTTAGGTGACGATAACAAGTGAAAAGACGAGAATCGTGGAAACCCCTACTCTTTTACTAACCAAGGGGTTTTGATGAAGCCTATATTACCCCAAAAAGCATGCACGGATGCGTACTTCGAAAATCCACCAGAAATGGTCGCAATATTGTATAACCGTAAACAGTCACTCACCGTCACTCCTCAGCGGGTGTGATCAGCCAGTTGTATGTTAATCTAATACTTGGTAGTAGTACTGTGGGATATTGCCATCTTGTGGTTGATTTCTGTAACTGCAACGAATAACCCAAGATGACAACGCAGGGAAGTTGCCATGGGTCTTTCCTCTTCAACTCCAATATTGCGTTAAATGATAATACATTGTATAATGGAGAAATGGGTTAGGGATTCGCGTACACTCTCAATAGCCACAAACCCATTTGAATCATCAGCTGTTATTTACTCTGGGCAAAAAGGTACACTTAGCTTTTATCCAATATGTCTTGCAAGAAAAGCTAATCTGTATTTATGACTTTACATATTGATACTAGGTACTATAAAGAGGAGATGCAGTCTCATTTCTAACAAGCACAAATATATTCACGCGTTAGCTAATCTGTGGTAATTTTAATTGTCTTTTTCAAAAGCAAGCGAGGATAGAGGGGAGGCGATATGCGATATATCAAGATTAACATTCACCCCAATAGGTGACTACATGGTTTGACCAACACAGCAATATTCTACATGTTAGACACATCTGAAAGGGTATTTTAAAACATTTTATTGTTTTTTTAGTACATTTCAAGCTGTTTTGATAGGTAAATAGTGGCACAGAAAATCCTGTTGCCGTTACTGAATTGACTGAACAGTAGTACATGGTACAGTTTGGAGGTAACAGGAAGACAAGGAGTCAAAGATGCTGTAGGGTAACGTTAGTAGAATGAAGAAGAAAATATCCTGGGTCATATTCATTAGGGCACACACCAGAAAAACGTTTTGCAAAGGAATATTTATATTTCCCACAATGTTCAGGTAATTCCATCCCTGTTTTCATACATTATGTGCTATAGTGAATACGATCCAGAAGTGCTGTACACTGTGAAAGTCTGTCTATGATTTTGTATTTGTGATGTGTGCCACAGCTAGCCTGGTTTCCAACTGATCTCCCTTTATATAGTCATTGTTGGTTTACTTCATTTAGTCATGGTTTACCTGGCTAAGCACTTGCTGCAACTGATAGAAACAGCCTGGAAGCTGTACTTGTTGTAAGCCTCCGAGATAATGTTCTGGTTGTTAATTACCAAGTAGATAGAAGTAGCCTCTTAAGGACTAACACAGGATCAGGTATTCATCAGTCATGTACTGGTACTGGTTAGTGGCCAGGTTGGGATGATCTGGTGGCTGGGGGAAGTGGAGGAGCAACTGAACCAAGCTCTTAAAAACTTTGAAAATAGTATAATAGAGCTATAGGCTTTGAGGAATTTCGGCATGTTGAAATTGCTGAAGTCACAAGTTCACTTAAGAGCACCGGTTGGGAATGGAACAGTTACAGAGATCAATAATCTTTTCTAATTATTGGGCTGGACATCATGATGTAGAAGATTCCCTTTTAGAACCAGAGTTTTCAAGCAGGTGGAGTAGGCAACAGAATCCGTATAATGTCCATTCTCAATCCAAGCCGGAAAAGGAGTCACACTAAATTAGATATCCCTACAAGATAACTTAACATTATTATGCTACAAGAACATTTTCCAACCTTTCCAACTTGTAAGTGATCCACTTTCAGATGAATGTGCACTTGCACTCTGTCAACTTCCCTGGTCCCTAAAATGTTACAATCACATACTGTAATGATGCTGCCGCAGGTCTGTTTGGAAAATGTGGATGACAGCACTTCATCAGGATTGTAATTATCAATAATGATGGGGGGGGGTTATAAGTGATACACAGACCATTAACATTTTTTGCAATCGTGCTTCACCAAGCTTATTTAGTTTGGTTAATTTTTTTTACTCAGAGTAGAGACTTATCTATCCCAGTTTTGGATTCTGATTCTATGATAGCATGAAGTAGCTTGTAGTGATAATGACAGGGATCTTGACCTTGAATACAGTGTATAAAAAAATCCTGGACTTAAAATGTAACATACCTTTTGCTACCAAGCAGCAAGTTTTGTTTTTTGAACTGTTGTACCAAATCATTTAGTTTTTTGTTACCTAACAAGGCAGACTTAATCCACCCAACTTAAGTGTGACTTCTAACCCAACATGGTCATTTTTGATGTCTTTGAAAACAACAATTTTTTTTCATTTGTTTGTTTTTTACAAATGTCCTTAAATCTACAGGGATTGATTTTAAAATATTGAATGCACATGTATGTTGCCTTTTGCTGTATCGTCATTGACTTGTAGTGAAGTGTTCTATGAGCGTGCTCTCAAAGCTTCCTATCTCCATGTGGTACCACGGAATCCTTAGTAAGACTGCCGTCATTGAGTCATTGCTTGTACGTTCTAAAATAGTCTTGTCAGTTGGACCCTTTATGGATAAGCGAGTCTCAAAAGGGGCAGGTAAAAGTTCAGGTAAAATGTACAGGAAATGTAGGCCTCAGCCGTGTCCAACATCCCTTCCTAGTCCACATTTAACTCAGTCCTATTCATTAGTGTGTGCCGTAGCTAAATTGTATGCAACAGAAAACGTTTTGCAACAAAATCAACAGTATCTAATTGGACAAGTTCAGGTAGTCCCCATTTTGCTTGGTTTTCTTCAGTCCTGTGTCTGTTGAACACAAGGCTGGGGTCCGTTTATCCACTGGTGTTTATCTAGAAATTCAGTCCATCCCTTCCAGTCAGTCCCTGTCTGTGTTGATAGGGTCCAATAATATGGCTGAGCTTGGTCCCATGGTAATTAAATGATTGGATGCGTAGTTAGTGAAGCTCAAAGACGACTTAGTTGTCCAAAAGTGGAAGAGAGTCTGGCACCCTCCTTCTCAGTCTCCTTTGAATGACTGAATGGGATAGAAAGAGTACTGGCCCAACAAAATGTAAGGGGATGTGCGACGCCCTCTGATCCTATCAATTGTGTTATTGATTGCATATTGGAGGTGTGGAAAAAAGGGATTGGCATCTGACTCGAGTGCCCAAATGGATTTAGGTACAATTCAAGAAGAGGACCAAAAGTGAATCCTGACTTGTGAACCAGTTTGTAAGGAGGGGATTCAACCAGATCACTGCTAAACACCGCAGAGGACAAAAGAGGACCTTTCGGAAACAAAGCAGGGGTTTGGTTGAGAGTAGAATCCTCCTCCCCAACGGATCAGCTGAGGCAAATAGCTAAACTAGAGAGCTGAATGGATGTTCAGGAGGACCTAAGGGGATCCAGGCTCGAGTGAGGGTTATAGTTGGATCTAGTAGATCCCTCCAGATCAGCAGAGGCAGCGCCTGTCGCTCTTGGTCACCTCCTCAGAGGAGTGGACAACGTTGGGCACAAAGCCGCTTTTCACCCCCTCCCAGCCCTCCTGGATGGTAATGTCACCGCTCCTCACCTAGGTTGGAGAAAGACTCCATGGTTAGGATCATGTCCATGTTTTTGATATATATTGCATAAAGCCTTTTACCACTGTGAATCACCTCAGAAGCAAACCTAAAACCAAAGCCAGGATTGGTTTGAGAGTTGGATTTAGAACCAAAGGTTTACTATTGAAGGGGATAGTGGCAAAAGCTGGAATGTGTTTACAAATTCCTCTTAACTCACTAATGGATTGTCTGTTAAATTGCTAAACTGTTACTCGTGGAGAGAAAGGTAAAGCTACAGTGTCAGCAGATCATAGAGGTACCTCATCACTGAAGTGCTTGCGTTATAGTAACATTGCAGAACAACAAACCTAAAAATGTAACCTCTGCCTCCTTTGCATGGAAAACCTCAAAAATAAACAAATGCACTGGACCAGTTTTTGCCATGGCTAAGATCGCCAGAGATTCTTCATGGAATCTTCCATATTCTTCCATATTTGTTCCTTGCATCTCCAACCTACAGCTCAACCTGTAGTTTCTTACCAGCTGAAAGATGTCTCTGGTCAGCTCGGTAAAGGCGTGCTCCACGTTGATTGCGTCGCGGGCCGAGGTCTCCACGTAGCGCATCCCGTAAGCACTGGCGAGTTTCTCTGCCTCCTGTCGACTTACCTGAAACAAACAGGTTAACTTTACTCGCGTGGTCTCTGCAGCGACAATCAATGCACAAACAACATACAAGCTCACGATGCAGTTCAAAAAATGCATCGTTGTAAGCTACCTGCCGCTGAGGCTCCAGGTCACACTTGTGTCCAACCAATAGGAACACAATGCTGTGTGGCTGGACATGGCTGCGGGCCTCCTCTAGCCAGTCATGAACGTTCTGGAAGGAGCGACGGTTTGTGATGTCAAAAAGGAGGAGGCCGCCGACCGAGTTCCGATAGTAAGCCCTAGTGATGGACCTGGGATGAGAGTGAGAAAGAGAAGCAAAACGAAAAAAGATTATTGAGAAATATGTGTTAGGCGAAGTGGAGATGGGAAAGAGTTACTGCAGTGTTACAGTGAGAGAAAGAAAGACAGAGTGAAATGGAAATAGATGTGTCAGGAGGTGAGACAAAAGTAGCAAGCGACAGATGTCAGAGTGAGAAATGGGGAGGGGAGAGTGGGTAAGGAGGGAGAGGGAACGTTTAGTGGAAGTTCATTTGAGAAGAGGAAGGACGGAGAACAGAAAGGGGGAGAAGTGAGAGGAGGTAAATGATAGATGTGTGAAGTGTAGGTGGGCGAGGATACGGAGAGGGAGCAGCTTTGAAAGACTGGAAGAGGTGGAGAAAGTAGAGGAAGATAGAAAATATGGAGGACCATGGCAAACTACTTATTCATAAACAGGAAATGAATCAGAGACCAATATTGAACAGGATTGAGGTGGATTAAGACAGATGGAATGCAGACAAAGCAAGTGTGTGTGTGTTCAAAGGCTGTATTTAAGGATGTATCTATGTAAAGAAACTCCTAATCTTGTTTTTTATGTTTTAGATATGTATACTATTTATAGGCCTTGTTCGGTGTCATTGACATTCCAAAGTGTAAATATTGATAGAAGCTAACCTTTGTACCTTAGGCATAGTTTCAAGGCACCTTGGACTACTCAAACAACCTTATCAGCAGTGGTTGCCTACTACTTGACAAAAATGTTATCTGTTTAGACCTTGGAGCAAATGGCCATGTTGGTCTATCCTACAATTTTATGTCTTCAAATTATTTTATACACCGTTATGAACGATTGTCGAGGAGCTTTGATAACAGTCTACAAAAAAAGATAGACAAGCCGTATTCAGACTCAAATCACATTGTTTTTGCTCGGATACACTGTAGACAAATGAAATGGCGGGTTGTAGCGAAATGCTTTTGCTATTGATCTTTCATTTTACGAAGAAAATGAAAGATCAACAGCAAACAAGCAATCGTGGTGGATCATACAAATAACAGTTCATTAATAATCATGTGTGGGACAGGGACATGCAGTTCTTAATTAGACACTCCAACCCATACCTAAATCGCTCCTGTCCCGCGGTATCCCAGATCTGTAGTTTTATGCGTTTCCCCGGCTCGATCTCCACCAGGCGAGAGAAGAAATCAACGCCGACCGTCGGGTCGCTCACCTGGGCAAACCTTCCCTCCGTGAACCGCCGAATCAGGCACGATTTCCCCACCGTCGAGTCCCCAATGACAATAAGTCGGAACTGATAAAGCCATATCGCCTCCATGGTGACTGCAGTCTATCCTCTGTTCTGGGAGTCAGGGTTGGAACACACGCACACGCGCGCACGCACATAGGGCAGAGACAAACACAGCGCAAAGAAAAGAACGGTGTTAGACAGTTAACCCATACCAACAGCAAATGCAGATGCTATAAGCCTTTGATGCCAATGTACAACATTGGGACAGAAAAAGACTTTTCAGATGAAGCAGCAACAGATTTCAATTTGTCGCTGCCCTCCCCGGAGCACCGTAGCTTGGTTTCCCAACAGAACGCGGCCAGTGAATGATAACGAGGCCTTGGATAGAGCACAACACCGCTACTCTTTACAGCTCTTTGTGCACTTGTGACAACAAAAAAAGGCTACAAATGTGATGGTTTTGATCTAGACCCAAGACCTCCCGTGGTGTTACAATGGCTATTATACTCCACGTTTTTCATTAAAAGCATGTGACTATTGCAAATCCGATTTACTGTTGGCCAGCTTTCAAGTCACTTGACAGATTTGACTTTATTTCATTGCCAAATAAAAGTTAAAGTTCCTTTTAGAAAAAAAGGAGTTCCATTTTATTTGTAGCAATGGTATTCACATAGCCTATGATATGTTCCAGAGACCGATCCCTATATTTAAAATCCCATAATGCAAGGCTTTGTTACGGCATTGCATTATATGCACAGGCCTGGTTATGTAGTTATCAGACTGCCTCTTGCCAACTAGGCTGACAGCCACTACCTCACTCCGGCAGACCGGGGATTAGATTGTTAGTTCTGTATGCAAACACTACCCAGGACATACAGATCCCCTAGAGAATAGTATCCACACCCAATGTCTCCCATAGCTGTTGCCCCAATCCGGATATAGGCTTTAGAAAGCCTCGGAGGCATTAACAGATTGTAACATATTCGAGTAGTGTTGTTCAAGTCTCCCAGAGCGTTATGGCTAATCAATTGCCATCTGGTCATAATTACTTAGTCTATTATTGTATAGCGTGGACATTTCAAATACGGTGCTTTTGGGTAAACAATAATCTATATTATTGCACTCAGTCTATTCTATGTCTTCAGGCCAAAGGAGGAAGGTAGATCATTCACATCAGGTGCTTTTGAATTAATAGGCAAATCAAATATGTTACCATATACCAAGGTCACTGTATAGGCCCCTCCATTTTGCCTTTTAGTAGGATCATTGATAATCATTTGATTCTTAAGGGAATCATTCAACCTGATCTGTCAGTAAGCTAATGGGGAATCGAATGGTGAACTAAGCTATATCGACAATCACCTTCCAAGCAGTGTCACTGGTGGATAAAGTGACACTTCGTCCACTTAATTTTGGTCATAACGGCACATTAATTGAATGTCATTAAATAGTTCACAATTGTCAGAACCGGATAAAACCAACGAGACTATGGAAAGGTTTAATCTTACGTGATTTTGTTGCGCCGTTCAGAACCTGAATGCTGCAGGCTCCATCGCACCGAAAAGCTCTCCTTTCCCGTAGAATTAACGCCAAATGAACGTCTCCCAGCAAAGCACTAACCGCAGTTAAAACTGGGCTGCATATAGGCAATCCACCACCGGGTCGTCCTTAAGATGTCTTTATGACGATCTATAATGATAACAGTTGGCTAAAACGGCCTAGCTCTAGGAGCAAAATCCACAACACGTTATGTTCTTCAAAGGAATACTTGTGGACAAAGGGCTACAGAGATGTTGCGATCCTCATACGTTTCGAATGTGTGCTAAATCCGGATGTTTAGTTTGGTGTTAAGTCCTTTTTTTCCTTTTCGTGATTTTGAAGGCCTCTAGTTAGAAAAAGCCCAAACGTTGCTGATGAAATGGCAGCGAGAGTAACAGCATCACATAACCTGACTCATTCCACCTCCTAGCCCGCATCAGCACCAGTACTACCGTCAAGGACAGTATAGATGCGCATTAATATTTTCACGTGTCGCTAGAAAAAAACAGCGACACTAGTCCGATCTATCTGGGCAACACAAATATAGAGCATACAATATATCTTAATAAGCTTATTGAATAAACTGTTTTTACCAATAAAAATAGTATTTCGATAATCCAGTTTGCTGTATCTTCTTATTAATGCATAGGCTTAGCCTCTGTCGATTTTTTCACCAACCACTGTTTCAGCTTGGTTGAAAGATCTGATTACTTTTTTGCATTTAGAAAAAAATAGCCTACACTCTAAGAGGATGCACTGATGACTTCTTCCTGAGATGACAGCCCTTTATTTATTTGTTTGATCAATTATCAAATATATATATTTTCACCTGTTATAGCCTAAAAGTTATCCTTCTTTTGGTATAGCTAGATAAAAGCATGCTAATACAGTTGTGCTCAAAAGATTGCATACCCTTGGAGAATTGATAATATATGTACCATGTGTAAAGACAACATGAGTGAGCAGGCAAAACACGTCTTTTATTTCTTTTGGGATTCACATTCAACTGTAGGTCATAACAGAATGGCACAATCATAAAACAAAACATGGAAACAAAGAAAAAAATGAACTGAACCCGGTTCAAAAGTCTGCATACCCTTAGTTCTTAATACCATGTATTGCCCCCTTTAGCATCAGTGACAGCGTGCAGTCTTTAGTAATAGTTGTCTATGAGGCCCCGAATTCTTGCAGGTTGTATAGCTGCCCATTCGCCTTGGCAAAATGCCTCCAGGTCATGCAAAGTCTTTAGTCGTCTTGCATGAATCGCACGTTTGAGATCTCCCCAGAGTGGCTCGATGATATTAAGGTCAGTGACTGTGATGGCCACTCCAGAATCTTCACCTTTTTCTGCTGTAACCACTGGAGGGTCAACTTGGTCTTGTGCTTAGTGTCATTGTTGTGCTGGAAAGTCCAAGAGCGTCCCGTGCGCAGATTTCGTGCAGAAGAATGCAAATTGTTTGCCAGTTTTTTCTGATAACATGCTACATCTTGCCATCAGTTTTCACAAGATTCCCCAGGCCTTTAGAGCCCCAACCCCCCCCCCACCCCCCAAATATTGTAAATGGGCTTTTTTGTGGTATTGTGACAGTAAAGACTTCTTTCTGGCAACTCGATCATGCAGATAATTTTAGTTCAAGTAACGTCGTATTGTGCTCCTTGAAACAACCACACCGTCTTTTTCCAGAGCAGCCTGTATTTCTCCTGAGGTTACCTGTGGGTTTTTCTTTGTATGCCAAACAATTCTTCTGGCAGTTTTGGCTGAAATCTTTCTTGGTCTACCTGACCTTGGCTTGGTATTAAGAGAACCCTGAATTTTCCACTTCTTAATAAGTGATTGAAGAGTACTGACTGACATTTGCAAGGCTTTGGATATATTTTTTAATCCTTTTCCATCGAGCGCAGGACCTTTTATTAGGGGGAAAATGTCAGAGCAAAAGGGACAGGCTGTAGCGAAGTCAAAGGGCAGGCAAATGGTCAGTAACTGGCGAAGCACATGGATAGGAGGCTGAAGTACAAATGGGGAAATCCAGAGAGGTGGTCAGTAGGCAGGCGAAGGTCAGGATACCAAACAGACATTTTTCAATACTTAGATCAGACAACGGAACGCTCAGGAAGAGAAGGCTCAGTAGAGTTGCAAACACAATCAATACCTCACAATGACTGACAGCAAACACAGAACTCATAAACGATAATGGTAAATCAATAGGCTACGTTCAAAACAATGAAAGAAAACAGGGCACATTCAAGACCAAACCAAAACCAAATACAAAACCTCACAGGACCCCCCCCCCCGAAGGGGCGGACCCCCGGACGCACCAAACAAGACCAAAGAGGAGGGAGGGCAGGACACGACGGCAAGCAGAGGCTCCAGCCCTGGAGCAGGGCAGGTCAAGAGCGCCCGTGAGGACGCCGTCCCCGAGAGCACGGCCGGGCAGCCGACCCGGCAGAAGAGGCAGGCAGGGCAGCCAGTGATTTGGGCGGTCGCCCCCTGGGGCGAGGAGCAGGACGGTCAGGTCGGTCCTGGTGGAAGGCCCAGATCAGGTCGGGGTCCAGGATGTCACGGGCAGGGACCCAGGACCTCTCCTCAGGTCCATAACCTTCCCACTCCACCAGGTATTGAAGCCCGCCCCTTCTGCGCCGGGAATCCAGGATGCCCTGGATGTCGTATGCGGGCTCCCCAACGACGTCCCGCGGAGGAGGAGGATGGCGAGCAACGGGAGGATGGAGCGGACTGTAACGCACAGGCTTGAGCAGAGAGATGTGGAATGTGGAGTGGATCCGGTACTGGCGGGGAATCTGAAGACGGTAAGTGAGAGGGTTAATGCAGTGTGTGATTTTAAAGGGACGAATGAACCGAGGACTCAGATGTCCCGGGTGGAGAGCCAAACCCGCTGCCCAGGATGAAGAAGAGGAGTGGGTCAGCGGCGACGGTCAGCGAACCGCTTTTGGGCGGCGGACGCGAGACGGAGGTGCCGATGGGCTGTCACCCAGACCTGCTCACTGCACTGGAACCATTCCTCGATTGCAGGCACAGTCCCAGGCTCCGTCTCCCATGGAAACATAGGGGATTGATAACCAAGGACGCACTGAAAAGGAGTGAGACAGTGAGAAGAGTGGATTATAGAGTTTTGGGTGTATTCTGCCCAAGCCAGGTACCGGCTCCAGTCATGCGGCTGGCGGGCGCAATGCTGGCGGAGGTACTTCCCGATTTCCTGGTTCAGACGCTCCATCTGACCGTTGGTTTGGAGGTGGTACCTGGAGGACAGGCTAATGGAAACCCCCAGACGATCACAGAACGCACGCCATACCCTGGAGATGAACTGGGGGCCTCGATCCGATACTATGTCCTCTGGGATCCCATAGGGTCGGAACACCTGCTGGAACACACACTTGGCCAGTTCCATGGCTGTGGGCAGATGAGGGAGCGGAACGTGACGGCACATCTTGGAGAATCTGTCCACAATGACTAGAATAGTGGTAAACCCTGACGATTCCGGCAGATCGGTAATAAAGTCCATGGCGATATGGGACCAAGGGCGGTGTGGCACGGGCAGCGGTTCCAGCTTACCAGATGGCAGGTGGCGCGGAGACTTAGACCAGGCACAGACGGGGCAGGAAAGGATGTAATCCTGAACATCAGCTGCCAAGGACGCCCAACAGAACTGTCGATTGATCAAGGCGGTGGTCCGGAAAATCCCAGGGTGACCGGAGCCCAGAGAGGTGTGGCACCACTGCATCAACTGGGGTCTGACAGCTGCGGGAACGTACGTCTTGCCTGCCGGGGTATCCGGAGGTGCGGGGTTGGTGCGGAGTCCCTCTTGAATAGCTGACTGAACTTCCCATCTTATGGGTCCCACGACGCAACTGGTGATAGGATGGTCTCGGGTTCTGGGACAGAAGAAGGAGGGTCAAATAGACGGGATAATGAGTCGGCTTTCACATTCTTCTTACCCGGTATGTAGGTGACGGTGAAGTAGAAACGAGTGCCCAATGAGCCTCTCGGGGGTTCAGCCGCTTGGTGCTTCGTAGGTACTCTAGATTGTGGTGGGTAGTCAGGACCAAGAAGGGATGGCGAGCACCCTCCAGCCAATGCCTCCACTCCTCAATGGCCAGCTTCATTGTGAGGAGTTCCCGGTTCCCGACGTCGTAGTTCCTCTCAGCGGGTGATAGCTTCCTGGAAAAGAAGGCACACGGATGCACCTTGGGGGGTGTGCCCACCCGCTGCAAAAGGACTGCCCCTACCCCTACCTCCGACGCATCCACCTCTAGGATGAAGGGAAGGGTAGGATCTAGCTGCCGTAGGATGGGGGCCGAGGTGAACAGGCGCTTCAGGGTGTTGAACGTGGTGTTGGCCGTGTCGGGCCAATGAAAGAGACGCCCTTTCCCGGGAATGGTGAGGGCAGTGAGAGGGGCGGCTATACTGCTGAAGTTGCGGATGAAGCGGCGGTAGAAGTTCGAGAAACCAAGGAAATGTTGCAGGTCCTTCATCGTAGCTGGGGTAGGCCAGTCACGCACAGCAGCGGTCTTGTCTTTATCCATGCCAACACCCCCCGGAGTCAGCACGAAGCCTAGGAAGTTGACGGTGGTCACATGGAAGGCTCTTTTCTCTTCTTTGACATATAGATGGTTGTCCTTTAGCCGTTGTAAGACATGGTGGATGTGGGTAACATGTTCCATCAGGGAATGGGAGTAGATAAGGATGTCGTCTATGTACACAAAGAGGAACTGGCCGATCACGTCCCGGAAAATCCTGTTCATGAAGGATTGGAAAACAGCTGGGGTGTTGGTGAGGCCGTATGGCATCACAAGGTACTCATAGTGGCCCCGAGCTGTGATGAACGCTGTTTTCCACTCATCCCCTCTCCGGATGCGGACCAGGTTATAGGCGCTGGGCAGGTCGAACTTAGTGTAGATGGAAGCTTGACCCAGTAGTTCCAGAGTGGCAAGGATAAGAGGAAGGGGAAAGCGGTTCTTGATGGTGATGTCATTGAGTGAACTGTAATACAAGCAGGGGCTGAGTCCACCGTCTTTTTTCCCCACAAAGAAGAAGCTGGATGCCGCTGGTGACGTGGATGGGTGGATGGCTCCTATGTCTAGCATCCCATCAACGTATCGGCCCATAGCCTCGCTCTCCGGGATAGACAGAGGGTAGATCCTCCCTTTAGGTGCGGACACCCCTGGAAGGAGGTCTATAGCACAGTCCTCAGGTTGATGGGGAGGCAAGTTGGACGCCTTCTCCTTGGAAAACACACTCATGAACTGGTTGTACACAGACGGAATGTGGGTGTGAACAGGTGTAACTGAGGTCTGGAGGTGGCTCGACAGGTAACGGGAATGCAGTGCTCAAAACAGGCAGGAGACCAGGACAGCAATTCCCCTTCGCGCCAGGAGATGCAGGGTCATGCAGGCGAAGCCAGGGATGGCCAAGGATGAGGGGTTCTTTGGGAGATGGGACCACCAAGAGCCGCATGGCCTCGGAGTGAAGGATCCCGATCTGAAGGGTGACTTCGTCCGTCCTGTGAGTCACAAGCCCAGTACCCAGAGGCTGACCGTCCAGGGCGTTAATCCTTAAAGGGGGAGAGATAAGAATCAGCTGTACACCCAGTAGTGTCACCAAACGTTCGTCTATGAAATTCCCAGCTGCCTCTGTGTCCACTAGAGCCTCCACATGCTGAGCAGCCCCCTGGAAGGAGAGACGAGCAGGAATGCAAAACTGCTTCTATGTAACGTTCAGAAACGAGGAAGCACCTACCCGGGTGGCGGAGGAGGGGAAGCGATACTCCCGACGGGAAGGCTGGACCGGACAGCCGCTCAGAAGATGGTCACTCTCCCCGCAATAGAGGCACAGGCATCCGCGGACCCTCCTACTTCGCTCGAAGGAGGACAGAGGGGTGCGGCCAATCTGCATGGGCTCAGGACTCGATTGCCAAGGTGGAGGTGGGATGGGCACGGCAGCTTCACGGGTTCGGGGAGTCTGTGCCCGTCTGCGGTCAGCTAGTAACACATTGATGGCAATGGATGCCCGTATGTACTGGTCCAGGTCGGTTATGTCACCCCTGTAGGCCAGTTCCGCCTGTAGTTCCCAATTTAGACCTCTTCGGTAGGCGGTCAGGGCCATTTGGATGATTTCTGTTATCATTATGATTTAAAAAGGAGCCAAACAACTATGTGATAATAAATGGCTTCATATGATCACTATCCTTAAGAAAAAGACAGTTTTTGCATGATCAGTCATATTTTCAAAGTCAATGCCAAAATTTCACAGTTTCTGCCAGGGTAAGCAAACTTATGAGCACAACTGTACGTATTAACAAAACCAAGGAAACCAAGGACAGGAACACAATAAAAAATATCTAGAGTTAGGGTTAGGGTTAGTCCAGATAACCTTTCCTGTCCACCAGCCAAACCAAATGATATTAAAGATATAGGCCTATTGCCTTTGGTTTAACTAATAAAACGGCATGTAAAATGTTCTTAGGCTTAAATGTAGGTAAACTTGAAAGAAAAGGAGTTACACAGGGATAGTTTTCAAACTTTTTTATCTTGCTGTGTTTTCATATTTAAAAGAAAATGATCTTTAATGTTGAACTTTTTTTTGCCAGACCGTGTAAGCGGCATCTGGCATGGAAAAGTTCATCTTCAGTCTCGTTAGCAATTGCTCAATTCTTATGATTATTCCTAGGAAGTTAGTAGATACTAGTAAGCCTATTACTGGCTAATAAGCTGTTAAAACGGTCAGTGGCAAAAGCAATACAGTTCATAGATGCTATGGTGGAGGTAAACTTAATGAGAAACGTTATTCAGTTTAACACAATCCTCAACAGAGTCTAGCGACTGCTGAAATGTGTAATGCCGTGGCATAGTGGTTAATAAAGACAGTGCCTCTCATGTGGAAGACCTAAGTTCGAATCTATTGAAAGCAACGACATTTATTATTTCTGGTAGATTCCACGATTCTCTTGTCTTTTCACGTGATGAAAAAGTTAGTTATTGTCGCCTTTATTGATAGTTATTGTGTAAATGTCATTCACGAATGACAGAAAAAAGTACGTTGTTTTGCCATGAAAGAAAAAAATACGTTCTTATGGCATGAAATGAAATAACTTTGGCAGACTCGCTAGCAATTGCTCAATTCTTATGACTATTCCAGTAAGTTAGTAGATACCGGTAAAGCTTATTACTGGCTAATACGCTGTTAAAATGGCCAGTGGCAAACGCCATACATAGATGCTATTTGTGGTGGAGGTAAACTTAGTAAGAAACGTTAGTCAGTTTAACTGTATCAATGTATTTCACAAATGGCCAATTAACTGTTAAAATGGCCAGTGGCAAAAGAGGATTTGTTCAGGATGGACACAAGAGGCTATACTGACACCTGGCAAATGTACAGCTCTGTGGTGTAGTGGTTAACAACACAGCCTTTCATGTGGACGACCCGGGTTCGAATTTCGAGAGGTCAGCAACTTGCTATCGCGGCCCGGCTGAACTAGGCTTGCCGGGTTTCTTGTTTAACCATCCCAAGATATATTATCCAAAGCACATCTCGCCAAGTCATTCTGCTTCTTTCACATCTCTGTATGCATGGGAAAAGGCCGAAAACCAATATTGGATGGCAATGATCTTCGGGCCCTAAGGCGGCACTGCATTAAAAACAAACATGATTCTTTAGTGGAAATCACTGCATGGGCTCAGGAACATTTTCGAAAACCATTGTCTATGAACACAGTATGTCGCTGCATCCAAAAATGCAAGATAAAACTCTACCATGCAAAGTAGAAACCATATACAAACAAGATCCAGAATTGCCGCTGCAGGGGTTCTCTGGGTCAAAGCTCATTTTCGATGGACTGAGGTGAAGTGGAAAACTGTCCTGTGGTCTGACAAATCAAAAGTTTAAATTCTTTTTGGGAATCATGGACGCTGCATCCTCCGGGCTAAAGAGGCGAGGGACCATCCGGCTGGTTATAAGCACACAGTTCAAAAGCCAGCATCCGTGATGGTATGGGGGTGCATTAGTGAACATTGCATGGGTGACATGTGCACTAATGGTGCACTAATGTACACAGAAAATGGTGCCATCTCTGAAGGCACCCTTTGTGCTGAACAACATATAGGTTTTGGAGCAACATATGCTGCCATCCAGATAAACGCCTTTTTCAGGTAAGGCCTTGCTTATTTCAACAAGACAATAACAACCAAATTCTGCACATATTACAACTGCATGGCTCCTGCCTGCAGTCCAGACCTGTCACCCATTGAAAACATTTGGCGCATTATGAAACGTAAAATACAACAAAGGATACCTCAAACTCTTGGGCAGCTGAAAACATATATTAAGCAAGAATGGGAAAACATTTCACTTTCAAAACTACAGTAATTGGTCTCCTCAGTTCCCAAACACTTATAGAGTATTGTTAAAAGAAGAGGTGATGCAACACAGTGGTAAACATGCCCGTCCCAACATTTTTGAAACGTGTTGCTGGCATCAATTTCAAAATGGGCATGTATTTTTCCAAAAACAATAACATTTCTCAGTTTCAACATTTGATATGTTGTCTTTGTATTATTTTCAATTAAAATTAGGGATAAATGATTTACACATTATTGCATTCTGTTTTTATTTGCATTTTACACAGCGTCCCAACTGTTTTGGAAACGGGGTCATAAATCAAAAGTGACGTTGATCATTACACTTTCTATATCCTCAATGTAATAAGGTTGTGATATTTTTGGTGATTTATTGTGTTTAAATAATCCTAACGTTTCTCAAACTGACTGTGTAGCTTCATGAAATAGATGATATCAACACAATTTGGATTAATGCTAATAGCAAGCACGTCGCTAGGCCTATTTTAGGGGGGCTTTACTATGAACTATAGTTGACAAAAGTATTTTGGCTACATAGTACAACCGTTTTTGTGACTTTTGTTGGTGTTGGATGGATGAAGACAGAGTGGACTTTAATTTCTTTATTTTAGATAGAATTTAAGTCATTTTAGATCAGTGTCTAACACAAACTATGGGACAGGTATACTTTTAGCCAATCTTGACCAACAAATAACCTTATTTTGATAGATTGTGCACCCGTTGTTACTCTAAAAATACATGATGAAAAGATGTTTTGGGGAGTATGCCCAGACCTCCCAAAACGAGTCTTAGCCCCTATCCACGATTTTCTAGTGACGTCCCTGGCTAATAGCATTGATTTACCATGAATTGCCCTACTGTCATTCAGCTCCACTGGAGGGCAATGTTATACTTTGTTAAAAAATATTTGTAGTTTTCTCTCTAACCAAGTGTATTAGTGTATAACATTATTCTAATATACTGAATCAGTGTTAATCAAAATTGTTTTGTTAAAGTGACCAACAAAGTTGAACTTTTGCCATGTTTAGTTGTAAACAACAATGGTGGTATTCAATGAAAGTGTTTAACATTTGTTTGGAAGATATATTAGTTTGTGTTATAATGCGTAATAATGATCAGAAGGCCTCATTTAACCCTTGGCAAGCCCATCGGTGCGTTTTAAACCTGAACCAGTGTATTTACACACCATAGCTTCCCCCAGCGGCCAAACGGTGGACTGTAGCCTACAGTGAACCTTTGGCTTATGTACATAACTTTATCAGTTACAGGGGTGCGGTCGACCAGCCTCCAAACAGCTCACGGGCAGCGCAGCGCAATGGTATATGGTATTAGAAGACATCTGGAAGAGACTGCGGGCTGTTTGACCTCAGTCGACAGTTGATGACTTTGCGCTGACTCTACTTTTTAGAAGTTCTCCTTTTTTGCACTGGATAGAGAAAAAGAGATAACAAGAATACAATTTGGGTAGGGAAGTATTGTCACCAAAAGGATCAATCGAAGTGGACTCAATATATGGACGTGTACGTAATAGAAACACTGCAAGAAAGGAGGACTAGTTCTTTTATATATATATATTTGCGAATGCACATTTTGAACCACTGGAAAAAGTTAATGTTATCTTTCTTTCATAATTTAATATTTTTTGTTTTCCTGCAAGAAGGCTAAGCTTACCTCATGTAGTAGCCTATAATCTACAATGTAACTCGTCAGGAAGAGAGCCAGCGAACGTGGACCCATGGAATAGAAACACGCTCTTTCGAAAAAAAAATACAATTCTGCATGCATCCTAACTTTCAATTTATTTCATGTGAAAAAAAAGATGTGGTAGCCTTTCACTTGTTAATCAACTCACAAAAGCCAAGTATGCAACAGGAACGCTTGCTGAAGGTCCTGGTCATCGGTGACTTAGGTGTCGGAAAGACGTCAATAATTAAACGTTATGTCCATCAGATATTTTCCCAACATTACCGAGCCACTATTGGAGTCGACTTTGCCCTCAAAGTACTTAATTGGGATCACAAGACTGTCGTGCGTTTGCAGCTGTGGGACATCGCAGGTTGGTAAACTAATTACGAGTAACATACTTAGCCACCTCTCTTATCTTTAGTTTTATAAAGTTGTAGGGTAACTTGGGGGAAAACGCCCCCTTAAGGGAAATCTGTATTTTCTGACTCAAAAAAGCAATGTTTGGTCAGATTTTTATGTGAACCTATTGACTAAAGTCAGACAAATACATTTTGAAAAACATTTTTGGCCAGAATGATTATAATTTATTGCAACTTAATCAAATGCCAAACTATGTAAATGGGGCGATTTACCCCACTATCGGGGCAAAATGCCCCTCCCTATGGGGTAAAATGCCCCTTGGGTTTTTTTACCCCCAATAAAAATGTATTCCATATTTAGTTGTCAAAATCATTCTATAAATGTAATCTTTACCACTGAAATGAATTCTGTCTTGATAGCAGTATTTAAGTGAGATAACAAAACCAGTTTTAACCGTGATATTGCACATTCCAATATCCAAAGGCAAAAAGCTATATATAACATTTATTACAATTTCAAATAAATGTTGATGACTATTTTTAAATATGTTTTGCTAAATGTGCAAAAGTATTAAGTTAAAAGCATTAAATGAATAATATTGAGCAATTAATTCAATATCAGTGCCAATCGATAGGCCTATTATATTAGATGTTAACATACTCCCAGTAAACTTGCTATTAAATTAAAAACTACTTATATTAGGCGATATCTTGAACTTTTGTTATCTTTCAGCACGTTTTGTTATAATTTTGTTATATTTTACCAATATATTCTCAGGGGTAAAATACCCCCCGGGGCATTTTGCCCCAAAGGAGAGGGGGCGTTTAGCCCCAAACATGATCACCACAAAAAACAGGATTGCTGTAAAAAAGTACTATCATTTTGTTCTCTGAACAAATGGATTACTTAGCCTAAGGCCTTCCTATTGGCATATCAAAAATCAGTTTAGAGGTCTAACTTCATCACATTACATGACAGAGTTTTCTAAATGACAAAAAATAATATCAACTTATGTCAAAATCTTTTTTGTGGAATTACTTGCTCAGTTGAGATGAACATGAATAGTGGCAACCAGGAAATGTGTGGAAATATAATTTGCCGTCATTTGGTGGTTTGGTGGAGAATTACATGGGTGGGGGGATGTCTAACCCAGGGAGGCGTTTAACCCCAAGCCACCCTACTATTCTGTTTACGCCGTACCTTAAAAATAAATAATCACTAATCCTATTCTAAATAGCCTATCATGTATGAATTGAAAGTAACCGTCAATTTACTTTAAAAGTTACATTCAGACAATATTAATTTCAGGGTTGTTAAGATAAAGGTTAAAGTGAGAAAGGATTCAACACGCGGGCCTTATTATGGCCATCATATAGACGTCAAACAACCTGTAGCGAAAAGTACCAAAAATGCTCCCTCCCTCCCAACACTCCTGACCATCTACATTTTTTGCAATTGGATAAAAAGATCCAGGGCTTGTTCCCCGGAAGCCCAGGGCTAACAATGCACTATCTTGGTGGTGTGTTTTGGGTCATAGTCGTGCTAAAAGATGAATATGTCTGAGGTCCTCTGTACTCTAGATCAGGTTATCTTCACTGACTTTTCTATTTTTTCCATTAATCTTTCCCTCAATCCTGACCATGCTGCAGCCACCACCATCCTTCACTGTATTAGCTAGGTGATGAGCAGTACCTTGTTCATGCCGGACGTATCCCTTCAGAGTCCAGTTTTACTCAGTTACTTAGTTTGGCCTGACTGCCAGCTCTAGGAAAAGTCTTGGTGGTTCCAAACTTCTTCCATTTCACAGTGATGGAGACCACTGTGCTCCTGGGAACTTTCAATTCATTTTTTATAACCCAGCTCAGATCTAGGCCTTGTCACAATAATATTTTCAGGTAACAATTATAATTTTTGGACTTCATATCTTGGTTTTAGCTAGTTTTTTTAATTTGGTTTTGAAAGTGACACCTTAGGTGTGTGCCTTTCTAAATCATGCCCAATTAATTCAGTTTGCCACAGGGAGACTCCAGTCAAGTTCTATAGACATCTCAAGGATAGTCAAAGGATACAATGCATCAGAGATCAGTTTGGAGCGTCATGGGAAAGATCTGAATACTTCAAATATGAATTTTTTATAAATCAGCACAAATTTTTAAAAAACTGTCATAATGGGGTATTATGTGTAGACTGGTGCTGGTCAAGATAGACCTAAATAGCCTTTTCAAAATGTGGACTGGAAAAATTTCCCTAATAATCAAATTTCCAGTTTGGGGACATTTATGTACCTTTTGGCATTGGTTCCGTCTTGACTTGCGCTATGTTTTATTGACTGTGTGTGTCAATACAGAGCAGACCATTTATGGTGCCCTATCTCTACACTGTTATTAGACTTTTCCCCCACATTACCTAACTACATACATAACTAGAGATAATGACATCATCGCAGCATATGATCAATCATTGACACGGCACCAGCCCTTGATCAGCACTGATGCGCTTCTGTAGAAGCAAATGTGGAGTTAGTTAAATCAATGTTTACACAACGCATGCCGGCTACTGGCAGCAACCAGCGTCTTTTCAGAATGTCATGTTGCTGGGAAGACCCCATATCCTCACTCTCCCTCTGTCCCTCCGTCTCTCTCTGAATGTCATGGTCAATGGTGAACCAGCAATGGTGAACCAGCAATGGTGAACCAGCAATGGTGAACCAGCGTCTGTTCAGGATGTCATGTTGCTGGGAAGACCCCATATCCTCACTCTCCCTCTGTCCCTCCGTCTCTCTCTGAATGTCATGGTCAATGGTGAAAGGAATGTGTGTGTTATCTAACAGAGCGCGTGCCTTGTGTTTGTCAATCAGCTGGTTTCTTGGTTATTCGCCAGTATATTAACGTCTCACGGTGAGGGAGGGGAAAGGGGGCTTGTCTAGGGACTAATAAGGGGCCTTCTTCTTTTGGTCATGGAGGTTTAGAAAGAAGGAATGCACACTAAATGTTTCATATTGTTCTGTCTTTATGAGTGTTCAATTCTGTTCTTCGCCAAAATTTAAAACATTCACAACTCTTTCCTCTGAGAAATGTCATTTACACACCTAAACTCACTTAAACACGCACACAATATTGCACCCACACATACACTTGAAATCTCTTAGTCAAGTGGGAGTATAGCATTGCTTTTTACATCAATTTACCAAGAAAGATAGATTGTTTTTGATTTCCACAGCACTTCACATTTATATTGTTGATGTTGTCATTATGTAACTGTTGTTGGTATGTGTCCCAAGGTCAGGAGCGCTATGGCAACATGACGCGGGTCTACTATCGTGAGGCTGTCGGAGCGTTGGTGGTCTTTGACATGACCCGAGCTTCTACTTTTCAGGCTGTCCTCAAGTGGAAGAGAGACCTGGACTCAAAGGTTACAAACATATGACATTTGTAGCATGCTTGTTATCAGTTATAATGCATTATAACATATAATCTCTATTAATGAGGGGCATAGTGCCTCTACATTCCAGGCATTCAAGTGAATGAGAGACCTTGACTCTAAGGTTACTTACCAGATATAAGGAATTCATATCATACTTATAACATGCCTATGACCAGTTATAATGCATTATAATGTAAAGACTTTACTGTAGGGAGGGGGAGAATGCCTCCACATTTCAGGCTGTTCTCAAGTGGAAGAGGCCTTGACTCCATGATCTATGAAAAGCCAGCCAGTGCTGGCTTTTATATTTGCTAATGATAACCTGTATTAACATTTCTAAAGACCATAATCATCCACTCTCACCTCTGTTTCACCACCCCCTCAACTCCTCTCTCTCGTCCCAGGTTGCCCTGGGTAACGGCAGGCCAGTGCCAACGGTACTCCTGGCTAATAAGTGTGATCAGCTGAGGACTGGCCTCTGCTCTAAATTGCCCAAGCTGGAGACCTTTACCAAAGACCATGGCTTCATAGGGTGGTACGAGACCTCCGCCAAGGTAAGAGGTTCAGAGGTCAAGACTAAAGAGACATGGGCAAAAGTAAATAAGATTGTGTGCATTCACATGCTCCATCATACTGTAGGTACATACACACTCCCGAGAGATGGAATAGCTAGCTCTGGTCTAGTTGGGGAGATGGGAATTCATTTTTGGGGGGATTTGGGGCAGAGAAATTACAACATTTCGAACAGTGACTCAGAAGCGGAGTGTTTCTTTTTGATATCCAGAATTTGCTCCCACCTAGTGGACAATAGCCAAATTACAGCAACCGTGCATTGTTTAGACTTCTGCTTTCTAAACTATATAAATGAATATTTAAAAAATGAAAAAATAGTCTAGATTCCACAATGATTCCGTACACTATTCAGTGCTTGTTTTCTCAGTTGAACAAAAATTTAGTGAACTGTGTAGAATTTTAGCAACCAGGAAATGACAGAGGATGTCACTTGTGCTTGTTTGAGGAGACCTGATTCTGTTAGTGAAGCCGATGGAAGAGAGCCAGTGAATCTCAAACTGACCCCTACTCATTTGCTCGGAGTGCCCTCAAAGGTCACGTGTTGCTGACAAAACTGAGAGGGTGACTTCCAAGGAGTGGCTAGGGGTTTAAAAAATACATCAACTCTGGGATACACACAGACATCCCAACATGCAGGAATTCATTGTCCACTGTTACTTAATAAGACAAGCATGACATTCTTATATACAAATTCTTCCTATCATTTAAGAAGAAATAAACATAGATAATTGAACATTTAATTTCCAAAATATTTTGTTATGCTACTTGCTACTTGCTAGCCGAGGCTATATAGTTGCACACTCGCTCAAAGGGTCCAGTGCAGGGTCTAATTAGCCCCTACACCTTTGATCATTTTTACTCCCTCAGACTGGGACACTTGCACAGATGGCAGAGGCTTGCGTGAATGTGCAAATGGAGGTTTACGGGTGGAGTGGAGTTAGTGAGGGGTCCATTTGGAATTTAGCAAGGGAAGGGACATTTGCCAACTGTTGGTGCACCTTCTTTTGACCAATTGAATTTCTGTATTTTAGGATGTACTTTTGTATGCTACCCACACTTTTCTGGTGAGGAAATGTTGTGAAACACTATCGCTCCAATTTTACTGCAGATAAATTATGGAGATTTTCTTATATTTACAATGCAAACATTACAACACAATGCCCCTTCAGCGACTAGAGATCAGAGGTTAGAGGTCACAGTATGGTATGGGTCAAAAGATGGTAAAGATCCCTATGTATCATTAGAGTGCAGTGTGTGTCAATGAGGGGACGATTGTGCTGTGTTATGTCAGCAGCAGACGCTGTGTGTTAGAGAGAAGCTTTACAGAACGGTATTTTGGGAATGTAAATAGTGTCAGTCGAGCGGAGGGAATGTCTCTGTCTGCTTACAAAGAGTCTTTCTCTCCTCTCTCCCTCCCCCTTTCTCACCCTCTCTCTGTCTCTCTATCTAACTCTCCTGCCACCCTTAAAGGACAACACCAACATCGACGCGGCCATCACGTGTTTGGTCGAGAGCATCATGGCTTTGGAGGACGAGAGGCCACCTGACGGGGACCCCAGAGACCCCAACGTCCTGGTCCTGCCACGATTTGACTACAATCTGAAAGACAGGAGAGGGGTGGCTGGTGTGCCCGGGTGCGACAGCTGCAATAAGAAGCTCAGCCTGCCGAGCCGGAGGGAGATGGGGGATATCTGAAGGGTTAAGATGGAGGGATGAGAGAGATAGGGAGAGATGGAGGGAGAAAAAGGAAGAGAGTTTGTGGGAAACGGAGGTCTGAGGATCAGATGCTGGCTTGGTATGACTGGTGTTATAATACAAGTTTACTCCAGGGGCCCTGAGGGACAAGGACCATATCTGAAGGGGCCGATGGAGGGAGAGGGAAGGACAGTGGCTTGTCAAAGCCAACAAACTCTATCCACTAGAGTGGAGGTGACGAGATGGTGGGGAGAAGGGAAGTTAGGGAGAGAGGGGGGATGGGAAGATTGTGTGTGAATGTGTTTGTCTGTGTGTCAAAGAGAGAGAGGAACAGAGATAGAGAGATAGAGGTAGAGAGAGAAAATGAGAGAGATAGGAAAATGCTATTTAAATGTGTGTGTACAAAAGACAAAGGAAGGTGGACAGAGACATCGAGAGGGATTGCAGCATGGTAAAGGAAATATATAGATGTATTGCCACAGTCACATGAACTGTGCTGAATCTGAATGACATGAAAGATCTAATCACATGACAGTGGAGGATCGAATGATCCGCGTCGGCCAGGAAACGCTGTGATGTTATCAAGTATGTTGCTGTAGCATCCTACAAACCACAACGACATTCAGTACCCTTCTAAACCGACAATTGTATGTCTAGTGTGTCTGTGTGCACAAGTATATACTATACAAGAAATCATTGTTTTTTCATTAAGGACAAAAAAACAGGTACATTTGACCTTCTGGGGACATTTTGAATGGCCCTATGAGAAAACAAGCTATTTAGGCTTAGGAGTTACTTTTTGGAAAAGTCACTGAAGTTACGATAAAAAGTTATGTAGGGTTAAGGTGTAGGGTAAGGGTTCGTTTTAGGGTAAATATAGGGGTTTGGTGTGAAGGGTTAGGGGCTTGGGAATGTGATTATGAATGGGAATATGAGTCACAACTCTGTGTGTGAGCTTAGGTGTGTGCTTTTATGTAAAGTCGTGTGTGTGTAGGTGTGGATGTGAACGAACGCATTTGCGTGTATGTTGTTGTGTAACCTTCCGGTTCTTTCTCCTACCCAAGGCAACCTATCAGCATAGAACAGTCTGAAGGCGAACAGTGCAACATATTTTGCCGAAGTGTCGTACAGTCAACCAACCACACGGTGCCACTGAAGTAACCATAAATGAAACATGGAATCAATGAAACATGAATTCAGTAACAAGAATTAAATTGTTGTACAACTTTTGACAAACTTTCCAAATAACACTGCATATATTTTCTAACTCTGTTACATGTGCATACTAGTGTGTTAATTAACCATTAACAGTAGACTTCTGCCCCTACAAAGCTTCAATCAGGTATCATTCGCGTTCAACCAGGGTTTTCACCGGAAACTATGTTCATGTTGCAACCACTAAGCAACTGCTTGGTATCTGTTATCAAGATGTTGACAAGACCCCCGCCCCCAAGAGAAAAATACATTGAAAAGATGACTTTTGAGTTATTTTGCTATGTTGTCTTTGTCCAGAGACAGCAGATAACCTAGCGCTTAGAGCATATGACCAAGTGACAAAGTTGGGATGATGACTTTATCAATAAAAACATTGATAAAGACTTGTGTGTGTGTGTGTTACAGATCCCTACTCCTCCAGATTTGGTGTGTTATTCATTGAATCTGTTTGCCTTGCCTCCTAGCACTCTATTGGCTCCTTGAGGCTGCTTAAAGTGTCTGTGAGCTCAAGCTTGGTTGTTGGCAAGAGAATATTTTTTCTCCAGCATGTGGGTTTCCAGTGTACACTTCCTGGAAGAACTAGCAATGTGACAAAAAGCATACACCTCTCAACTTTGAATGTCCCAGGTCCGCTGGGAGTTGTGCACATCGAATACAGTTCTGTTTTTTGTGTTGGTTTGTGTGTATGTTCGTGTCATTGAGGGCAAAATAGCCACGCATTGAGGGCCAAGTAGGCAGGGGGTATTTCCCCAGGGAAAATAATAGTTTTAAAACACATTTCCTGCAATTCTACACATTTTGACATACTTATTTTTCTCATGTCACCACAGATAAATATGGGAACAACCCCGACCAATAGCAGTTTAGATCATTTCATTCCATGTTTCTCTGATGAAGAACAGCACACACAAGTTCATAGCTCTGTATTTTTGGAATATGATAAAAAACCATAGACTAAAAACAAGATATCTAACTGAAATGAGAATAACATGTTGTAGGCCAGTGGTTTACACAATAACCAAGCTGTAACACAAGAGCACCATAAAATAACACACTAAACAGGTTTAGAGGTCTATTCTATTGTCTCCTTTTTTATTACTCAATTGTGCATCCATCCTACTGTCGCTCACATCCATCTGACAGTTCCTTGCTTCTGGCTCTGACTCACTGTGCTGAATTTGTCAAATTGGACATTGAGATAAAACACACTGGACATTCCCTACCAATGCCAATTCAAATCTATTAATGCCGTGGGGTGTCTTAAATAAAGTGCATAGCTCTGTATTTTCGGAAAAAAACAAAGGGCTGAAAACATAATAACTAATGCCATAAGAATAACAGACTGTAGACCAGTAGTCTACATGACTGATGTAACACAGAGTACTGTAATACCTATTATATTAAACCAGTTTAGAGGGCCATTTTTCAGCATTCACCTACTCTCCTCTGCCTCTGGCTGAGACTCATTTCAGTCATAAAAGAAAAACAAACAGTGGACATTCTCTCAGCAGTTTAAATTGATGTCTATAAATGTTCCAATAATACATAACATATACTGATGTGACCTACTGCTTTGTTAATGATTCTCTCCAACAACTTACTTTTGTATTAGTTTTTTGCAAAGAAAGTCCATAAATTCTAGCGTTATAGCTTCCCTTCATGCTATGTCTGCAAAATACACATTGGATGAAATGTGTATGAAAATGATGGTGGGAGAACAATAAATGGCACAGCTATGTAAGAAGGGTTGCAATATAGCTAGAATTTGGCTAGAGTTGGAGAATTGGAGGATTGGTAATATATGTACCATTTGTAAAGAAAACATGAATGAGCAGGCAAACCATGTTTTTCATGTCTTATGGGATTCACATTCAACTGTAGGTCATAACAGAATGGCACAATCATAAAACAAAACATGGCAACAAAGAAAAAAATGAACTGACCCCTGTTCAAAAGTCTGCATACCCTAAGTTTTAATACTGTGTATTGCCCCCTTTAGCATCAATGACAGTGTGCAGTCTTTTGTAATAGTTGTCTATGAGGCCCCGAATTCTTGCAGGTGGTATAGCGGCCCATTCGTCTTGGCAAAATGCCTCCAGGTCATGCAAAGACTTTGGTCGTCTTGCATGAACCGTACGTTTGAGATCTCCCCAGAGTTTCTGATGATATTAAGGTCAGGAGACTGATGGCCACTCCAGAACCGTCATCTTTTTCTGCTGTAACCACTGGAGGGTCAACTTGGCCTTGTGCTTAGGGTCATTGTCGTGCTGGAAAGTCCAAGAGCGTCCCATGCGCAGCTTTCATGCAGAAGAATGCAAATTGTCAGCCAGTATTTTCTGATAACATGCTGCATTCATCTTGCCATAAATTTTCACAAGATTCCCTGTGAGTTTAGAGCTCAAACACCACCAAAACATCAGTGAGCCACCACCATGCTTCACAGTGGGGATGGTATTCTGTTCACTATAGGCCTTGCTGACCCCTCTCCAAACATAGAGCTTATGGTTGTGAACATAAAGCTCTATTTTGGTCTCATCACTCCAAAGTACAGTGTGCCAGAAGCTGTGAGGCATGTCAAGGTGTTGTCGGGCATATTGTAAACAAGCTTTTTTGTGGCATTGGCGCAGTAAAGGCTTCTTTCTCGACCATGTAATGGCTTCTTACTCGACCATGCAGCTCATTTTTGTTCAAGTATCGTTGTATTGTGCTCCTTGAAACAACCACACCGTCTTTTTCCAGAGCAGCCTGTATTTCTCCTGAGGTTACCTGTTGGTTTTTCTTTGTATCCCAAACAACTCTTCTGGCAGTTTTGGCTGAAATCTTTTTTGGTCTACCTGACCTTGGCTTGGTATCAAGAGATCCCCGAATTTTCCACTTCTTAATAAGTGATTAAACAGTAGTGACTGGCATTTGCAAGGCTTCGGATATATTTTTATATCCTTTTCCATCTTTATAAAGTTCCATGACCTTGTTACGCAGGTCTTTTGACAATTCTTTTCTGCTCCCCATGGCTCAGTATCTAGCCTGCTCAGTGCATCCAAGTGAGAGCTAACAAACTTATTGACTATTGATACACAGACACCAATTGTAATTTAAAAAGCCACAGGTGCGGGAAATTCACCGTTAATTGCCATTTTCAACCGTGTGTGTCACCTTGTGTGTCTGTAAGAAGGCCAAACATTCAAGGGTATGTAAACTTTTGATCAGGGCGTGATTTGGGTGATTTCTGTTATCATTATGATTTAAAAGGATCCAAACAACTATGTGATAATAAATGGCTTCATATGATCACTATCCTTAAATAGAAGACAGTTTTTTTGCATGATCAGTCATATTTTCAAAATCAATGCCAAAATTTCACAATTTCTGGAATGCAAACTCATGAGCACAACTGTAGCTGTCATAAACAGACTACAAAAATTATCCCCCTGTACACCAATGGGAATTACACCAGTGATTGGTATGTACATCTGTCATTCAGTGTTCATTCTCGGATATATTGATCCCCTTGTGTTTGTGTGTATTGTATGCGTGTGTCCTGACATCTGTTTACGTATTTATTGTGTTCTATGGTTATATGCTCTGGCACACCTATTGAGGCATTTACCTGGATAATTCCTCACTCTCTTCTGTAATATTGAATATTCCCTCCGCTCTTTCTCTCACTCCTTTCTTTTTTCTGTTCTTTTCCTTTATCTTTCTTTGGCCTTCACTCTCTGTCTCTATCCCTCTGCTCTCTCTTATCAGGTCTCTCTACAATCTCTCTTTCCTTTCTATCGACTTTCATTCTTTATTCCTCTCTCTGGCATAACATTTTTCTTTTATCTCAACCTTTCTCTTTTTTTATGAACATACTTGCACATTTTCAAAGCTCTATTTGACAGAGAGAGCGAGAGAGGACGAGGAGGTTCCTGAAATGGCTTCAGGCTGGAATGAAATGTTGCAGGAGCATATGTGCACCAGAGGAACATTCTCTAACTTTTGCTTTTGTCTTGTAACTTATTGTATCCTTCCTTTTACACTCAATGTTGACCCAAGACTGTTGTCCCCACAGTGGTGGTAGTGGTTGGCCAGGTCTCCACCCATGAGACAGGAAGGACGCAAGTATGTTTATCCCGAAAAGGGGGGGTATTGCTTATATTTATGACAGTAAATATAATTTTACTCTTAAACACATCACCGGTTTTCATTCTTTTGAAGTTTTACTCATGAAAACTAATCAGGCTGATAAATCGTTTTTCTTAGCTACTATTTACAGGCGTTCCAGGCCATACACAATGTTCCTCAGTGAGTATCCAGAATTCTTGTCTCTCCTTGTAGTCATGGCAGATACTATTCTAATTTTTGGTGATTTCAATATTCATATGGAAAAGGCCAATGACACTCTTCAAAAAGCCTTTGAAACCCTTTGACTCAATGGGTTTTGTCCAACATGTCTCAGGTCCAATGCACTGCCACAATCATACCTTAGACTTAGTCCTGTCACAAGAAATAGATATTGTAGATCTGATAATTATTCCCCATAATCCTGGAATATTGGATCACAGTCTTATTGCATTTACCATGCAGAGCGGTAGAACAACCTTTTATTAATTTTCTTCTACTAAACAAAAATAACAAAAGGAGAGTACGCCCGTGAACTGAGGAACAGCAAAACAACACTAACTACAAACAATGACCAACAACTGAAAGGCAAACAGAACAACTTAAATAGGGTCCCCAATTTAAGACAATGAGACACAGCTGTCTTTAATTGGGGAGAACAGAAAACAGTACCGGAGAGATGCCTAGAGGCACCTCTGCAGTCAGGTCCTAACTGTGGCCCCCAGGTGCATGGAGATGCCTAGAGGCCCCCAGCCAGGACCTGACAAAAAATAGTGGAAAAAATCTAATCTGGATCCAGATATATTAAACAATTATAGGCCAATTTCGAAACCTCCTGTTCCTCTAAAAATCTTAGAAAAGTGTATTTCCCAACAAATGAATGCCTTCCTAAAGACAAATAACATATATGAAATGCTCCAGTCTGGTATCAGACCCCATCATAGTACTGAGACTGCACTCGTGAAGGTAACAAATGACCTTCTAATGGCCTCAGACAAAGGTTCTGCATCTGTTGTGTTGCTTCCTTCTCTAAGAGAGACTGGAAACCCATATTGGGCTACGTGGACACATTCTAGCCTGGTTTTAATCTTATTTATCTGGAAGATATCAGTCCGTATGTGTGAATGGCATGTCCTCTGACAAATCAGCTGTATGTTTTGGTGATCCTCAAGGCTCGGTTTTGGGCCCATTATTGTTTTCACTATAATTACATGCTTCCTCTGGGTGATGTCATCCGGAATTACAATGTCAATTTTCACTGTTATGCTAATGACACTGTTGTATATTTCGATGAAACATGGAGAAGCCCCAAGATTAGCTACTTTGGAAGCATCCATTCAGATATTAGGAAGTGGATGATGGAGAACCTCTTGCTTTTAAACTCAGGAAAAACAGAAATTGCTCGTTTTAGGACCCAAGTAACAAAGAGCTTTGTTAGCAGATCTCACTGTGAACCTCGATGGTTGTATGATTGTATCCCAAAAAACTGTGAGAAACCTCGGCGTTACCCTTGACCCTGACCTCTCCTTTGATGAACATATAAAATATCATATATTTTATATAAAGAGCTGCTTTTTTCCATCTTTGGAAAATCTGAAACTTTGTATCAAAAACTAACGCAGAAAAACTAATACATGCTTTTGTCACTTCTAGATTAGATTACAGTAATGCTCTTCTCTCCGGTCACCCTGATGAATGAATAAATAAACTTCAATTAGTGCTGCACATGGCTGCTAGAATCCTAACTAGGACTAAAAATTTGGACACATTACTCCAGTACTAGCCTCTCTACACTGGTTGCCGGTTAGGGTTAGGGCTGATTTTAAGGTTTTATTGTCAACCTATAAAGCAATACATGGACTTGCTCTGACTTACCTCACTGAAATGATCCAGCCATACATACTGTAATAAAACCCTCCTGACCAACCATAGATGGTGGTAAGGCCACTGGAACAACAGGATAGCGTAGCTGCCACCACCTTTGATAAACCCGGTTTGGTCCGGTATAGGAGACTGCTTTTCCCCACACACACCACCAGGCCGAGAACAACAATGGAATAACAATAGTCTTTATTGGTACATAACTTATCCACTAAATACATTCATGAAAACCTCCTAGGGATACCAGGGACACTACTTGATATTAGTAGTAGAAGTGCTTTGTTTATACCCACTACGATATTGTGATACACTCCTAGGCATCCTAGTCTCTTAAATAACTCCAAGTTAACTTTGGCACAGTCCGTATACCTTGACCCAGGTCCAACATAAATCTGTCCGTTTCAATTATTAAAGCGGCTTTGCCCAGCCCCGTGTCAATATAGACTGTTCCCCTGCGCCCGACTCTTGTCTGAGTAATCCTTTTTATAGAACGCCACTTTCAGGTCCTCAGCAGGTGTTCTCAATTAATTAACCGTGAATGCGCATGCACATTCATTACAATACATGTAACCTAAGATTGCTAGATGCAGGCCTTCTAATTGTACCTAGAATTTCTAAACAAACAGCTGTAGGCAGGGCCTTCTCTCATAGAGCTCCACTACTGTGGAATGATCTGCCAATTAAGGTTAGAAATGCAGACTCAGTGTAAACTTTCAAGTGTCTGCTAAAGACTCATCTCTTCAGCATGGTCTATGATTAAGTGCAGTCTGGCCCAGGGGTGTGAAGGTGAATGGAAAGGCTTGATACTGTCCACCCTTGCTGTTTTGCCAGGTGGGCTCTCATCGCCACTGGGATGCCCTTTCTCCAATGCCATTTGGGGGCGGAGTCACTGGCTTGTTGTTGTGTCTCCATTGCACCCATTGTGCTGTTGGGGTGAACTCTGCTGGCAAAACTCGGCCCTCATTTCAGAGTGGTTGCGGTTGGTGGGTGTCCCTTTGGTTGATGCTTGGCGATGTGGGTGGATTGACTTCCTGGCTCTTGGGCCCTGTCCGGGGCCTCCCCCGGATAGGGCCACAGTGTCACTGGACCCCCCTGTCTCAGCCCCAAGGTTTTCCGCTGCTATATTAATGTGCCGGGGGGAGTAGGGTCAGTTCTCCTTCTCCACTGTAAAACCTTGTAAACTTAAGGAATGCACTCTCTAAATTTTCTTGGCCCACACCTCCCAAGTACCAGGCTCTAAAGACTTGTTGCTGCCACTGTCCAAAGTCCTCCTGGCTGTGTTGCAGATCAAGACGATACCTGACGATTCCAGCTGCCAGTCTGATAACCCCCCCATCAGCCCCCCTCCACCCGGTTGTCCCTGTCCTTGTCCATCTGGTCATGCTTCTGACCTGGATAAGGTTTCATAGACTCTGGACACAACCCAAATGCATTTACTAATTATTACAACTTGTACTCTTAAAATGTTCACCTGGCACAGCCAGAAGAGGACTGGTCACCCCTCTGAGTATGGTTCCTCTCTAGGTTTCTTCCTAAATTTCGGTCCCTCTTAGGGAGTTTTTCCTAACCACTATGCTTCAACATTGTTGGTGCTTGCTCCTGGGGGTTTCAGGCTGGGTGTTTTGTAAAAGCACTTTGTGACAACTGCTGATGTAAAAAGGGCTTTATAAATAAATTTGATTAATTGATTGATTAATAGGGCCTTAGCGTTGTCAACCAGGTAAACGACCAGGTAAACAAGAAACAAAGGAACTGTTCGTGGAGGCTGATTTACATAGCTATATGTTTGCTTTATGGAGTGTCAAAACCTCAAGAGCACTCTCTTTTTCTTGTTTTGTACTGAGTTACTTTATTTAGCTGACTACATTGATTAGCAGCTCAGACACAAATTTTGCTGTTCTCGCAAAGACATCTGCTATTTTTGTGAGATCAGTACAGCTCTGAATGTTTTTCTCTTCCAATCTTTTCACTTTTTTATCTCCCTCCCTCCCTACGTCTCTTCCCTCTCTCTCATAATATGTCCCCTCACAGCTGTACATGAGTAAAAAATAACCTCATCTCCTCTCACATAATTATAGGGAGACAGGCTTCTAATGGTTCTGACACACACATTACACACACACATTTCATGTTTTACTATACTCTCGGGGACCCTAAACATTATTCCCTTTCAAAATTCTTATTCATCTTTCATACCACCTCATATGTGAAACAGGGTGGAGGTAATGTTGTGTTTTGGACATGTATGGCTGCCACTGAAACTGACTAACTTGTCCTCACTGATGATGTCTGCAGATGGTATGAATGAAAGTTGGAAACAAATGGGATAAAATCCTCTACTAAATGGCCTATTAGTATGTGGACAGTGACACATTTATTTGGATCTGTATTCCAGCACTTTGGAATGATGTGATACATTACTATACTGTAGGATTAAAATAACAGGTTGAATATGAATATGGTATGGTATCGGATAAAACATTTAGAAATGACAGCAGATGTTTTGTAAATACATTAATTCCCCCATCAGGTGCCCTAAGTATTTAGACAGATAAACATTAAGTACATTAAAGTGAACTGGTACTGAACATTAAAGGTACTGTTTAGCAAACTTTAACCTGTTCATTCAGTTGTTAATAGTGGCGTGCATTTTGAGTGTTCCTCTGACATTCTGCTGGTGTTCTCTTTTGTGTATGGCAGTCTGTGACACATCTATGCCTACATCCTGGAGAATTTTCCTAAAACGTTGGACTGTTGTCAGTGTTTTTTTATTTTCATCTTTTATAGCATTCCTCAGTCACAGTTAAAAAGGCAAATGCACATGCCCTTTTTACCCCTCCACACCATAGTGGCCTTTTTGATGGTTCCTGGTCTCCATTGATGTACATGCATCTGACCTTTGCATCCTCCAAAGGTCTGTGCTACAGTCCTGACCACTACCGTGGTTTTCCTTGGT
This sequence comes from Esox masquinongy, assembly GCA_016801175.1. Classification (NCBI taxonomy): domain Eukaryota; kingdom Metazoa; phylum Chordata; class Actinopteri; order Esociformes; family Esocidae; genus Esox; species Esox masquinongy. Next base: position 33,005 of record JACXGI010000177.1, on the reverse strand, counting down.
CTACCAGGTTGTTTGCCATTTCAGAACTCACCAGTGTATTTCTTTCTTCTCATTGTACCAAACAGTTGATTTTGCCACATCTGTTTTGTCTACTTTTCTGATTCATCTGCCTCATGAACAACATGACAACATTCATTTTGTCCTCATGTTGTCAGACAAAAACAATTGATTCTTAATGGAAGCAGAATGCAAATGCAAAGCTGTGAATCTGAATTGTTCAAATCTTTTTGGTACCCTTAAATTGGGGGACTATTTAATAAACTCTCTAGTTTCTAAATGTTTAATCAGATACCGATGAAAATGCAATCAAATTAAAGCTGACAGTGTTCACTTTAACCCCAAAGTCATTATACAATTTCAAATCCAAATTTCTGGAAGACAGAGCTCAGAAGAAAATGTGTCACTTATCGATTACTTTTCAGAGTTCACTATATAGTGTCTATGCACAGTGTCTTGCAGAAGTATTCAAACCCTTAATCAATTAATTAATCAAACAAATGGTGAATTAAATGTTTTGCTGTTTGATTTTGAAACACAAGCAAGCAAGTTTATATAGCACAGTTCATGCATAAAAGCAATTCAATGATGTTACGAACCCTGTGGCTCTAGCAGTCTAGGGTGGATGGTACAGAGACCCGTAACATAAAACTCATGCAAAGTGGTGTAGTGTACAGGAACAGTGAGAACAAACACAGACAACCAAAGCTACCGTCAAACATAAAACGTTTATTATAAACACACAGTAAAGGGGGAAGGGAAAAAGGGGCTGAACTGGACCCAAGAAATGAAATAATAGTCAAAACACCCCTAAACTGAACTTGCCTGCCTCAAGAACCGCTTAGCTGATTACTAACCAATATAAAAATACAGTGGGTGGTCCGTTCAGTTCTAACTAGCGTTTTTAGACAAAGTTTTCCTACGGGTTGTCTATGCCCAAGGGCGACTTGCTAAAAACCCCTTTTCCCAGGGACACAGGGACAAACAAAAACATACAGGTTGAACAAGGACTAAACAGCACACAGCAAACAATTGACTAGACAACACCAAACAAAACACCACAGCAATACATACTCACATGAAACAGGACAAAGTGAGATGTATGTATGAACAAAGTGTCTGTCTATCAAAAAAGGTATGTATCTCAAGAGTATCTATATCCATGTGGGGGGTAAATCAAAAGAGTCTCTCTGGGAGAACCAACTGACTGGGTTTTTAAACCAGGGATGTGTGATGTGATTGGGTAATGGAAAAAGGAACAGGTGGTGCAATTAGGAGGGGTGTCCACTCACTGGTCCACCTCAGCAGTCAGGCGATGCACTCATGACTGCCAGGTGGGAAACACCAACAAGCACAATCAGGAACATAAGGGACACCTGGGGAAACAGCAGGAGGGGAAAAAACACAAACGCACATACAGGGTACTTGCATGCGTAACAAATGAGCTTTACAATGAAAAGAAAAATATGAAAATTCAATAGAATTAAAACAGTCAGATTGTTACAATTCTCTAACTCAGCTGTCTCCAGGGGGACAGTACATGAACTTCAACACCCCGGTAGATAATCTTTGCATCAATGTCTTACTCGGCTCTCTCCAGGGGGACATTTATGCCATATTTGCATATGTATTTTATATTCATCCTCAATGAATTACAGTTACCATAACTGTTTACGGAACCACCCCGGTATCTCAATCCTCACGCTCCAGCGCTTAGATAAACTCATCAGTCCTTTTGTGAGATAATACCCTACATCGATGTCTAAACAAGTCTAAACACAAGAACCTGCATTATCCGTCATCTGCAGGTTGTTACATTTACACAGAGGTTATTCCTCTGATAGCACCAGAACTTGCATTACAGAAAACGATTGGTAAAAGATATCAAAATAGAAATATAATAACGAAATAAATCAAAGAAAGAGAGAAATATAAAATACATCATAATAATCAATGTGCTTTACAAAGAAAAATAAAAAACATAAAAATACAATAGCATAAAAACAGAATAAGAGCATAATAATAAAACATAGAATAAGAAAATAGAACTAGAATAAAAATGGGATAAAAACATAGGAAGCTATAAAAGCTGTAAGGCTAAAGAGTGCAGTTAAGTTTAAGTGCTCAGTCATAGGTGCGTGAAAAGAGAAGTGTTTTTAACCTGGATTTAAAAATTGATACGTTTGGGGCACGTCTAAGATCTTCTGGTAGTTTATTCCAGTTGTGTGCAGCATAACTGCTAAACGCCACTTGACCATGTTTAGTTTGGACTCTGGGCTCTGCTAGCTGACCTGAGATTATGGATCTAAGAGCCCTGCTCGGTTTATATTCTTCAAATATATCAGAAATGTATTCGGGGCCTAAACCAGTCAGTGATTTATAGATGCACCACTTTAAAATCATCACTTTAAAATCAATTCTGTAACTGACTGGAGGCCAGTGCAAAGATTTAAGAACCGGAGTGATGTGCTCTGTTCTCTTGGTCCTGGTTAACATTCTAGCAGCAGCATTCTGAATGAGCTGCAGCTGTTTGACAGTCTTTTTGTGGAGTCCAGTTAAGAGGCCATTACAGTAGTCAACCCTACTAGAGATAAAAGTATGGATGAGCTTCTCTTGGTCTTTTTGGGACACCAAGCCCTTGATTCTGGCTATATTTTTAAGATGATAGAATGTTGACCGCTTTGATATGACTGTTAAATGTGAGGTCTGAGTCTATCAGAACACCAAGATTACACACTTGGTCGCTGATTTCTAGGGCCTGAGAATCCAGCTCTTTACTAATACTAGTTCTTATTTTTGTTGCCAAACACAATAATCTCTGTTTTATCTTGGTTTAATTGTAGACAATTTTGGTTCATCCAGGTATTTATGTGCTCTATACAATGACACAGTGAGTCTATTGAGCTGCTGTCATATGGTTCGAGAGCCATCTGCTCTCAACCATATCATCTGCATAGCTATGGTAGTTAATGATGTTCTGTAGAATTTGGCCTAGAGGTATTTTGAGATGAACAGAAGCGGTCCGAGAACTGATCCCTGGGGAACTCTACATGTCATAGTCACCCTATCAGATTCATGATTACCAATGGTGACAATGTAACTTCGGCCATCTAGATAAGATCTGAACCAATTAAGGACTGTCACGGAGAGTCCTACCCAATTGGGATCTGCTGTGCACAAATAAAAAATATATTGTTTTATGTTGGGGAATATTTTGCTTGCGTAAGTATACAACCCACACATGCATCATTTGCTGCATTAAAAAGTATTTTGGGGTATGTAACAGTTTTACACAATGTTGAAATTGTTTTGTCCCACTCATCCTGGCAGATTTTGTTCAGGTTGTTCAGTCTGGTGGGATGACGCTACAGGACCGCAATTTTCAGATAGATCCACAGTGTAAGGTCTGCCTCCAACACTTGTCCTTGAACTTCCCACACAGCTGGAGAACACACCCCATTCACCCAATCCCTTGAACGCACCCCTCACAGCAGATCCCAATCCCCTGAATGCACCCCTCACAGAAGATCCCTTTCCCCTTAATACTTTTCATCTAAATGCCACTCACCTGTGCTCTCCCTCTTACCCTGGCAACCACTATATAGCCTGGTCATACACACCCTGTCCTTGTGAGGTATTGTTTGTGAGATTGAAACTCTACTTAGTCTGTTTTTTCAGTGGTTTCCATAGAAAGTCTTAGAAAGTGTGAAAGTCTATTTCGGTATCCTGACCTGTGCCTGCCTTTTTGACCACCTCTCTGGATTATCTCCTTTGGCACTTCTGCCTTTTGTCTATTGTGATACCCGGTTGCTGACCTTCAGCCTGCCCTTCGACTCCATGCCATGATATATCATTGTATTGTCCAAATAAATGTCCTGCAGTCTGCGCTTGAATCCAGCCATCCTTCTCTGTGTGCATTCATTACAGAATACCTCACCAGTGATACTGATGGATCCTGTGGAGTTGCAGCAGTGCCTGACTCAGCAGGAGGACCGGATTGACAACCTCTGCCGTCTTCTTTGCCAGTCTTCCACTGGGTCTCCTCCTATGGGTGTCACCGTGTCCTCTCATTCATCCCCCTCTGTGTCCATGCCCGCTAAGTACAATAGCACCCCTGGGAAGTGTCAGGGTTTCCTGATGCAGTGCCACCTTTACATTGACCATCACCCTGCCGACTTCTCCACGGATAAGGACCGAGTGGACTTTGTCCTATCTCTGCTGGCAGGCAAAGCCCTATGGGCTGCCTATTGCCCCGATCCTACTTCAGAATCCGGGTTTCTCAACCTCTTTAAGGAGGTTTTCAATCACTCTGCCTCCAGACATCACACTGGAGATCTGCTGTATGAGCTTCATCAGGCCCGTCGCTCCGCTAACGATTATGCCCTGGAGTTCCACACTATTGTGGCTGGTTGAGGGTGGAGGGAATCAGCCCTCACGTTGCCCATCCCACCTTCACCTCGGCAAACGAGTCCTGAGCCCATGCAACTTGGCAGTGTCCCTCTCCCCTCTGAGAGAAATCAGAGGGTACATGAATGCCTGTGCCTCTATTGTGGGGAGAGTGGCCACCTACTTAGAGGACTGCTTCCCTTCCTCAGCCACCCGGGTAGGTGCTTCCTCATTTCTGAATGTTACCCAAAAGCAGTTTGGTATTCTTGCTCTTCTCTCCTTCCAGGGGGTTACTCAGTATGTGGAGGCCTATTAGAGCAGCTGGTAATTTCATAGACAAACATTTGGTACAGTTACTGGGTGTCTGGCTGATCCCTGTTTCTACTCCTCTAAGGATTCATGCCTGGATGGTCAGCCTCTGGGCACTGGACTGGTTACCCACAGGACCGACGACATCACTCTCCAGATCTGACTTCTTCACTCTGAGGTCATTCGGCTCTTGGTGATTCCTTCTCCCAAAGAACCCCTCATCCTTGGTCGCCCCTGGCTACATCTGCACAACCCTGCCATCTCTTGGTACCAAGGGGATCTGCTGTCTTGGTTTCCTGCCTGTTTCAAGCACTGTATCCCCGTACCCTGTCGAGGCACCTCTATCGAGACTTCGGAGACACCTGTTCACACCCACATTCCGTCCGGGTACAACCAGTTCATGAGTGTATTTTCTGAGGAAAATGAGTCCAGCTTGCCTCCCCATCAGCCAGAGGACTGCGCATTAGACCTCATTCCAAGGGTTTCCCCTCCTAAGGGACGAGGAAAACTCTGTCTATCCTGGACAGCTAGGCTATGAACAAATTAGTTGATGAGATGCTGGACATTGGATTTATCCGGCCATCCACATCGCCAGCGGCGTCTAGCTTCTTCTTTATGTGGAAAAGGGATGGCGGTCTCCGTCCCTGCATTGATTACTGTTCACTCAATTACATCATCATTAAGAACAGCTTTCCTCTTCCTCTTTTCCTAGCCACTTTGGAACAACTAGGTCAAGCCTCCACCAAGTTGGATCTGCACAGTGCCTATAACCTGGTACGCATCCGAAGTAGAGATGTGTGGAAGACGGCGTTCATCACAGCTCGGGACCACTATGAGTATCTGTTGTTGCCCTATGGCCTCACCAATGCCCCAGTCATCTTCCAATCCTTCATGAATGGAATTTTCCCGAGATATGATCGACCAGTTCCTCGTCATGTACATGGACGATATCCTCATCTACTCCATTCCCTGACAGAACATGTTACCCGCCGGGTCTGATAATGGCAAAGGGACAATCATCTATACGTCAAGGCCGAGAAAAGCGCCTTTCATGTGACCACTGTCAAGTTCCTGGGCTTCGTGCTGACTCCAGGGGGTGTCAGCATGGATAAGAACAAGACCACGGTGGTGTGTAATTGGCCTAACCCAGCGATGTTGAAGGACCTGCAACGTTTCCTTGATTCCTCAAATTTCTATTGCCGTTTCATCCTTAACTCCAGTGGTACAGCCGCCCCTCTCTTAGCCCTCACCAGTCCCAGGAAAGGACGTCTCCGCCATTGGACCAACGCAGCCTGTACCACGTTCAAAACCCTGAAGCGCCTGTTCACCTCAGCCCCCATCTTGAGGCAGCCAGATCCTACCCTTCCCTTCATCCTAGAGGTGGACCCATCCGAGGTCAGGGTAAGAGCGATTATCTCTCAGCGGGTGGGCCCGCATCCGTGTACCTTCTTTTCCAAGAAGCTGTCGCCCACTGAGAGGAACTACGATGTCGCAAACAAGGAGCTCCTCGCAATGAGGCTGGCCATCGAGGAGTGGCGGCATTGGCTGGAGGGTGCTCACTATCCCTTCTTATTCCCGACTGATCACTGCAATCTAGAGTACCTGAGAAGTGCTAAGAGGCTGAACCACCGACAGTCTCATTGGGCACTCTTCTTCACTCATTTCCACTTCACCATTACCTACATACCTGGTTAGAAGAATGTAAAAGCCAACTCATTATCACGTCTGTTTTGAATGTGCTATCAGACCCCAATGCAGTGGTGCCATACCTCTCTAGGCTCCGGTCAACCTGGGATCTCCTGGACCCCTGCATTAATCAAACGAAAGTTCTGGTGGGCGTCCCTGGCAGCTGATGTTCAGGATTATATCCTTTCCTTCCCTGTCTGTGCCTGGTTTTTAAGAACCACTACCTGTGCCACACCGCCCATTGTCCCACATTGACATAGATTTCATTACCGATCTGCCAGAATCATCAGGGTTTACCACTGTTCTAGTTATTGTGGATAGATTCTCCAAGATGTGCCATCTCATTCTACTCCCTCATCTACCCACAGCTATGGAAATGGCTGAGTGCGCGTTTCAGCAGGTGTTCCATCCCTCTGGGATCCTGGAGGACATAGGATCTGTCGGATCAGGGCCCTCAGTTCATTTCAAGGGTTTGGTGTGCATTCTGTGATCATCTGGGCGTCTCCATTAGCCTGTCCTCCGGGTACCACCCCCAAACCAACGGTCAGACGGAACGCCTGAACCAGGAAATCAGGGAGTACCTCCGCCAGCACTGCGCCCACCAGCCACATGGCTGGAGTCGGTGACTGGCTTGGGCGGAATACGCATAGAACTCCATCATTCACTCTTTTCTCTGTCTCATTCCTTTTCAGTGTGTGTTTGGTTATGTTTCATATATTTCCATGAGAGACGGAGCCTGGAACTGTACCTGCAGTTGATGAATGGATTCAGTGCAGTGAGCAGGTCTGGGTGAAGGCACATCGGCACCTCCGTCTCACATCAGCCACCCAAAAGTGGTTTGCTGATCATCACCACCGGCCAACTTCTCTCCTTCATCCTGGGCAGCGGATAAAGCTCTCCACTCAGGACATGTGGCTCGGTCTCCCCTGTAAAAGGCGGAGTCCTTGGTTCATTGGTACCTTCAAGATATCCCACCGCATTAACCCTGTCACCTACCGTTCACAGTTGCCCTGTCATTACCGGATCTCCTTGACCTACCATGTGTCTCTCCTCAAGCCTATGCAATACAGTCCCGCAAGCCGAGGCCCCTCTGTTGATCGTGGGTGGGGTGCCAACATTTTCTATCACGGGCATTCTGGATTCTAGGCGCCGGGGCTCTCCTGCAGCACCTGGTCGATTGGGAGGTGTATGGCCCAGAGGAGCAGTCCTGGGTGCCCTCCTGTGATGTCCTTGACACTGACATGGTCCGGGCTTTCCACCTCACCCACCATGCCCCTCATCTGCGGGGGTCACCCCCCTGCTCCGCTCCCTCGGTCATTGGGGCCGTTTGTGGGGGGGGGGTACTGTAAGGTCTGCCTCCAACACACGTCCTCAACCTTCCCACCAGGGTGGAGAATGCACCCCATTCACCCAATTCTTTGAACGCACCCCTCACACCTGAATACTAATCATCTAAATGCCACTCATATGTGCTCTCCCTCTTCCCTCTTGGTCTCATCTGACCATTCTTGTGCTTTCCGGCAAACTCCAGACGTGCATTCAGATGGTACTTTTTGATTAATGGCATCTTTCTCTACATGCCCCTTACAGGCCACTGTTATGCAGAACTCCTGATGGTTGACTGGTGAACCATTACTCCCAGCCACTGAACTCTGTATCTCCTTCAAAGTTATTGTCTGTCTCTCTGTGGCTTCTCTCACAAGTCTTCTTGTTTGCGTGCTGAATTTTGAGGGCAGTACCTGGGTGGTCTTTTCTTAACAGTGCCTGGGTGGTGTGATGCATACATGCTGTCATGAACACACAGACAGGGAAGAGGATCCAAGCACGGAGCACTATGTTTAATAACAATCCACAATCCAAAAACAGGCAAAACAGGGCAAGCAAAGGTCGGTACACAGGCTGGACAGTATCAGGCAGAGGCACAGAAGGACGAGAGCAAAAATCAAGGTCAAAATACAAATGGGCTGGCAGTGGTCTGATACACAGAGAAAAACACTGGAATAGAGTAAATACGAAAGGCTCAGTAGAGTGGCGAAACACAATACCTCACAAAAGATGCTACAAATAGGACTGAACTAAATAGGAACAGAGAGGGGGCGGATGAACAGAAACACAGGTGAAACCAATTACGACTAATACAGGTAAACAGGTTGCATTCAACACCGCACAGAAAGAATGTTACAAAAACAAAACCAAAAACACGCAGGCGAACCCAGCCCTCACACATACAATATATTTTCCATCAGAAAATGTCACCTTACAATAATAGACTTTGAGTAACAGGGTTTTTGAATAAAATATCAAATATACCAAAAATTCCATTGTAACATTTGTAATTCAGTAATACTGAATGAAAGGATTGGTCATACACTATATATACACTGCTGAAAAAAATTAAGGGAACACTTAAATCACACATCGGGTCTTGAAGATGGAAATATATTAAAGATCAAAATCTTTACTGTGCATTGGGTAATTCGTTGACAACAAAATTACGTAACGGCATTCAGTGGAAACCAAAATCACCAACCGATTGAGGGCTGGATTCAAACTCGCACTGAAAATCAAAGGAAACAATTAAAATCAGAGGCGGTTCCAACTTGAGTGAATTTTATCATGGCAACTCATAATGTGACTCAGTAGTGTGTATGGCTCCCACGTGCCTGTATGCACTCCCAACAATGTCTGGGCATGCTCCTGATGAGTCGACAGATGGTGTACTTGGCGGCATTGGATGCACCGATACATAATGTCCCAGAGGTTCTCAATTGGATTCAGGTCTGGGAACGTGAGGGGCAGTCAATGGCATCAATACCTTTATCGTCCAGGAACTGCCTACACACTGGCCACATGAGGCCGGGCATTGTCCTGCATCTGGAGGAACCCAGGGCCCACTGCACCAGCGTAAAGGCTGATTTAAGGTCTGACGATGGGTCTAAGGGTTTCATCCCAGGATCTAACAGCAGTCAGGGTACCGTTGTCTAGCACATGGAGGTCTGTGCGACCCTCCAAGGATATTCCTCGCCAGACCATCACTGACCCACCGCCAAACCGGTCATGCTGCATGATGTTGCAGGCAGCATAATGTTCACCATGGCATCTCCAGACTTTTTCACGTCTGTCACATGTGCTCAGTGTGAACCTGCTCTCATCTGTGAAGAGAACAGGACACCAATGGCATCCCTGCCCGTTCTGGTGTTCTCTGGCAAATGCCAATCGAACTGCACAGTGCTGGGCTGTGAGCACAGGTCCCACTAGAGGAAGTCGGGCCCTCATGCCACCCTCATGGAGTCTGTTTCTGACAGCTGGTCAGAAACATGCACACCAGTAGTCTGCTGGATGTCATTTTGTAGGGCTCTGGCAGTGCTCCTGCTGTTCCTCCTTGCACAAAAGAGCAGTTACTGGTCATGCTGCTGGGTTGATGCCCTTCTACACCACTGTCCAGCTCTCCTTGTGTAACGGCCCGTTTCCTGGTATCTCCTCCATGCTCTTGCGACTGTACTGGGAGACACAACAAGCCTTCTTGTGACTGCACATATAGATGTGCCATTCTGGAGGAGCTGGACTACCTGTGCAACCTGAATGGGCAACAATTACCACCTCATGTTACCAGTAGTGACAAGGACACTAGCAAAATGCGAAACTAGATCAGAATCAGTCAGGAAGGATAAGGAGAGAGCAATTGTCTGTGGCTACCATTCCCTTTTTGGGGGTTGTCTTGCTATTGCCTCTCCAGTGCACCTGTGGTCACTTTCATTTGCACCAAAACATGTGGCATTGATACACAATCGCATATGCTTCCTAACTAGACAGACTGAAGTTTAATTGACATGGTGTTATACTGTGATGATTGTGTTCCCTTAATTTTTTTGAGCAGTGTATTATCATTAAAATACAACCAGAGAGCTTTAAGAAAAAGACGAATTGTTTATCTAACATTTGAATTAAATTTTTGTAGAACAGTAACATTTAAAGGGAAGGTCAGCACAAATCTTAGGAACACAAAATAGCATTTTTTTCTGTACCCTATGTAAACCATTTCCAAATATTACATAGTTTAATAACACAATTAATTTAAGATAGTTGAGGTTTATTTGGACATGATATGGCGCAAAATTGAAAGAAGGGACTTGTCTCAAGGATCTTAAGAGCGAGAACACGCTTTTAGGCATAAATGTACAAGTCTAAACATAAGTAAATCGTCTGTTTATTCTTACTTGAAGCCCTCCCTGATGATTTGAGGCAAAACCAAGACGTTTCAGTTCAGTAGTCATTTGTATGCAATTATTCACGCAAGAATATCTGTCATTGGCTGGCCCTGCTTCGGAGCGCAGCTGTGAGTACGGTTAGTACAGAAGGTAACGCTCTGTGCGGATGAGCTCGGGCAGAACTCACAATGCGGTGAGCTAAAGCATTACGAGCGTTTTTACTTTTAGCTAAAAAAGATGTGCGCTGGCGAGACAAAAGAGTCTACATTATTCCTGTTGAAATGTGAAAACAGAGGAGACTGTGGAAAATACATCCAAAACGAAATATTGCTGATCATTTTGTTGTAAGTGTTTAAATATAACTTATTTATGCTGTTGCAAAATGTATCTACTGTTCCATAAATCTATTGGTCTTTTTTCTTTCTGTGTGTCTGTTCTTGTCTTGGGTTCCAAACAATTTTTCTAAGTATATAATTTTCATATTGACCGAGACATGTAAATAGCCAGTTACTTTTATACTTTCTTGGGTTTGAAAGATAACTGGCCTATAATGAATACTATAATGAGAAAATGTTTATTAAATGTTTATACGAGTACATCTTTCAGATAAATAAACATAGACGCATTAATTTGATTTACATTTCTATCATTATGACATACTATATATATATATATATATATATATATATATATATACATATATATATAATGTTTTATATATTATGTTTCATTATATCTGCATAGATAAATGTCTCCCTGGAAGATGTGGTCTCCAGGGGTTAATTTGATGCTGATAATGATTTTACCACTTAATACAGGTGAGTCTGTGCATCTGTTATTTGTAGTGCCAGTCTCTTTGTGGTATTGTGAAATCTAACATGTATCCAGATCGATGCAACATCTATTTGTGCTTTCCTTTTCACTCCTGCATGGGTGCCAGTTCTGTTTGTGCTACAATCTCTGTTCAACTCTTATAGCCTGGGTGCCAAATCTTTTTTGCTATAATATCTGATCCTTTCATGTGGTCTGAGAGCCAAATTTGTTTGTGATAATGTTTGTACCGCTCATACTGTATAGCCTGAGTGCCAGATCTGTTTGAACTATTATGCAGACCTCTGGCCTCTTTTCCATTTTGTCATTCTCTCCCTCTCTCTGTTTCCTCTATTTCTCCTTTCTCTCATTCTTCCTTTTTCTCCCCTTCTTACTCTTGTTTTTTCTCTATTGGTCATTTCACCCAAACCCATTCTCTCTTCTTCTCTTTTGCTCCTTCTCTTGCTCCCAACTCATTCCTCCCCTTATCTCTTTTTCTTAGCACAAAACACAGACCTTCCTCCACCTGCCCTCTACACCAATGACGACAACTCCCTGAACCAGATTACTACATCGTCCAGCCTAACTGGCCAACCTGTTCAGTCCTACATCAGTCTCCTACTCCTTGGTAGAAGTTTCTTTGTGATGTTTAGTTATATTGTTGACATCATCAATCCATCCATCATCTATTATCACAGTCTATCAATATCTAACTATCATCTGTTTATCCAATTGATACCACCTATCCATCCAATTTATATACTCTATCTCTTCATAGGTCTTACCGTGGGACTATCCGGGAGTGTCTACCTTTGCATACTGCGATATATCTGCGTTGGCTGGTGCCAGCCAATAGTGGTCAGCCCAGAGTCGGAAGCTCTTGCTGGTTTAGTGTAGATTACATTGATGTGGTGACATTCTGTGCCCCGCTATATTGGTGACCCTTCCTTTTAAAGCATATTGAGGCATAAGCCTTTTGAAGTTCACTTTGGTGTTGTGTAATTGAATGGACATTATGATATTTGGTGACCCACTAATTTGGTCCCTCTGCATACTGAGTCATATTAATGCGTAATAAGCCTATTGAGGCTTTAAGTGCCAGGGCTACTTGAGTAGGTATATTCATAGGGGTGAAATGTGTGGCTTTATGATCCAAGGACTCAATGTTTTCATTCAAAAAGAATGCATTGAGTTTGTATATATGACAGATATCTTTGACAAAACTTATTTCCAGAGATTTATATTCAACACTATTCTACCTGCCTGTTGAAATACAAGGCAGACTAATTTTGGCTCTGGCTATAGAGTCAAAACATCAATTATGTAAGAAGCACTTGATGGGATTTTTAAGGCGTTAGATTGTCAAATGCAATTAATATTGTAAAAAATCAAGTGGCCATATGTTCATATAATTGGCATGTGACAGAAGGTAAGTCTGCTATTATTTAGATGAGATTGTCAGGTACCGAAAGAAGTCTCAGGGGATGGGCTGTCTGGTTCGGCTGGTTGCCATGGGCTACTGCCATAGCTTGTTGCCATGGAAATAGTTCTACTATCATGCCTCTAGATGGTGTTGTCCTCCAGATTATTGGGGGAGAATGGCACTTTGAACAGTTGAAAGAGAAATCAGAAGAAACATGCAACATTTGTTTGTATATGGTTAAAGGTGAAATGTGAAGGTTGTATTTATGTGTATTGGTGTCATTTTAATATTTAGAATTTTATGTAAACACATTAAAAACATTATGATTTGTTCTTTTATTTGACAACTATATAATCAAATGGTTTCCATTCATAATTAAAATGATTAAAATATTCTCAACAAAGTTAACATTACCATTCATAATGTATTTATTTTAATTAGTTGAATGTATGCACAGTATACACAAGACAGACCACACAACAAAATGTAGTAGTGATGATGACGTGTGTGTGTGCGCGCGCACATGCATGGTTGTTTGTTCTCAGAAGTTGAACCAATTAAACTTTTCCCACAGTAGAAAGCTGTTTGCATCACCCAGACTACTTCCTTTACTAACCCTCATAATTTTTTTCATGCAAGCATTTCCTGGAAAATTATCTCTTTGCTTCATAACATGCACACTCAAACATTTGTTTTTCTATCCTTGTGAAGACCAGAAAAATAATCCACTATTTTTCAAATCTTGCAATACTAAACCTAAACCTCACCCTTACCCTAACAGTTATCATAACAACCCCTAACCCTTATCTCAGGAACCTAACCTTTATTCCTAAATTTAACCTACAGTCATAGCCAAATGTATTGTCACCATTGCCCTTTCTTTTGGCTTACATGGACAATCTCTAAGTTACAAGTCCATGTCCAGAGAGTTACAAGTCCATGTCCAGAGAGTAACAAGTCCATGTCCAGAGAGTAACAAGTCCATGTCCAGAGAGTTACAAGTCCATGTCCAGAGAGTAACAAGTCCATGTCCAGAGAGTTACAAGTCCATGTCCAGAGATTACAAGTCCATGTCCAGAGAGTAACAAGTCCATGTCCAGAGACTTACAAGTCCATGTCCAAAGAGTTACAAGTCCATGTCCAAAGCGTAACAAGTCCATGTCCAGAGAGTTACAAGTCTATGTCCAGAGAGTAATAAGTCCATGTCTAGAGAGTTACAAGTCCATATCCAGAGAGTTACAAGTCCATGTCCAGAGAGTAACAAGTCCATGTCCAGAGAGTTACAAGTCCATGTCCAGAGAGTTACAAGTCCATGTCCAGAGAGTTACAAGTCTATGTCCAGAGAGTAATATGTCCATGTCCAGAGAGTTACAAGTCCATGTCCAGAGAGTTACAAGTTCATGTCCTATGTAGTGTGGAGCAAACGCACCTGCACCCAATGGATTAACGCTGCACCAGTGCCCCCAACAGAGAACATTGGTTCAGCTTCAGGAATCCGGGGGAAGCCAGCAGGGCCAACCTTGCCCCTACACACCTGCCTCCTACTGGGACCTTGTCAGGGGAGGTATTTAAGAGCTCCCAAGGAGAAGCTTGGGGCTGGGTTCAAGAAAATGTATGATGAACAAGACAAGGCTGTGAGATGGAAATGGATGTGGAGAGGCCACCAAGATTATGAACCCCCAGCACCCATTCCTCCCAAATCACCACCAGACTAATTATGGCTCTGGCTTTGGAGTCAAAACGTCAATAATGAAAGAAGCACTTCATGGGAGGCTGCCCCAGAGACAAAGCCACTTCACCTTAAAAGGGGTTTGACCTCTGGTTTTGATTTCTCCCTCACCTCCTACCCTTGCACTTCTCCTTTTGTTAATTAATTGCCCATCAGGGCCATGAACAGACGTGTAGTAGGAGAACCATTGCTGTGAGAGAGACGTAAGAAACACACTGCAATTTGCCAAAACACACCTGAACATGCCACAATCCTGGGACAACCTCCTGTGGACAAATGAGACAAAATTAGAGCTTTTTTGGTAAAGTACACCATCTCTATGTTTACAGAAAACAAAACAAAGCCTTCAAATAAAAGAACTGAATGATTTTCAGTGATGTTTTGGCGTTGCATTGCAACTCTGGCACTGGGTGCTTTTAACGAGTGCATGGCACCATGAAATCACAGAATAAAAAGACATTTTGGAGTGCAATGTTGTGCAAGTGGCCAGCAAGGAGTCATGATCTAAATCTTATTGAAAACCTGGGGAGAGATCTGAAAACAGCTGTTAGGGGGAGCCCTTTAAATTTGGTAGAACTGGAGCAGTGTGCTCAAAAAGAGTGGGCCAAACTGCCGGCACAGAAGTGCAGGTAGTGAATCCATGGCTATAGGAAGTGATTCACTGCTGTTATTTTAGTCAATGTATATGTTACAAAATATTGAGTTTAGGGTGCCAATTATTTTGTCAATGGAATTTATATTTATTTTCTAATAAAAAATAGGTTCTGAAAAAAAACTAATGGTTCTGTAGTATTAACTTTGATCAACTAATGTTTCTGAGAGGATGTGAGTTAAGTTAAAGGGTGCCAATACTTGGCCAAGACTGTAACCCTAAATGCCCAACACTAAACCTAACCACTAATGCCTAAACCTAAAACAAATTCTAACACTAACCCCAACTGTAAGTGCTACTCTAAACCTAACCCATAAGCCTTAAATAGCATTATTCATTGTGGGGATTTAAAAAACTATGTCAAGATTTACTATATTTTTGTTGTATAGCAACACCAGGATATTGCACACGCACACACACACAAACAAACCTCTATGTTAAAATGTTACAGGATCTGCTTTGAATAACACATATGATGAGTACTATGTAATAAATTATATTTACATAAGATCCTGTTTTCACTATGGTTAAATATTTATAATTTATATTTGTGCCAATTACCTAATAAAGCTCCTTATATTATTGTGAATTTCTGTGAGAAATTAACCACAAAAAGAATATGCACATGGAAAAAAAATCTGCCTATAATGTTTTTCTATGATGGGAACCTTCTCTAGAGAGAAGAATATCCAGGACCCACTTGAACTTTGACTCACCAGATGCCTCATCAGTAAAGACACAGGTTTTGCAATGTTGATCTTAGGCAGACGGGTCCATATTTGCCTGGAGTGCACCTGAATTCAACTTTGTTGAGCAAACACTGTTACCTACACTTAGCAATCCAGGTCAAAGCTGAGAGGGAGCAGTAGAGACAGAAAGCGCAGTATGAAAGAGCTGTAAGCTGAAAGACAGAGTGGTAGAAGGAGAGCGAGGTGTTTTTTTCTCATCAAATACTATGAATTCTAAGCAAAGACTTTGTAAAAGTAAGGTTCTTCACAGAGTGAGGTAAACACCCCCTCGAAGACAATCTTCTTAACTGCTTAGCCAATACTGGACGGTGAAGCCCCTATCCGCTGTATATCATAGGCCTAAATGTCAACAATAATTTTTTTTTTTTTTTGCAGATTTGTCAATGATCATAATCACATTGTGCAGAAGCACCCAGTAGGTGGCCAGGTGAATCGGTTTTGTAATGGTGTGTGCCTGTGTATGTTTGTGTAGGTGAGTGGTAAAGTTGCCACTGGTAGGCAGGCTAACAACATTTTTAGACACAGAATGTTCCATATTCTGAGTCAATCAAGGACACGGAGCCCGACAAATAATTTAGTACGACCTTAAATTTCTAAAGATTACTTTGTAACATGACATTTCCAAGCCATACACGATCTTGAATGACACACATCACTGAACTATGTTTCAGTGTCTTGTAAACCGGGGTAGATTTCTGCTTTTGTCTCAAACATTCCACAACAATTGTAACATGTCCACCTTAAATGTCAGAAACACTCTCCTGTGGTCCAATCAAATATTTTTTAGATCAGCTGATTCTTACGCTGCCATTTTGTCCGCCGGGGTATGCTGGCTGTGAGAATAGCCAGTCAAGCTACTACTACACATTCAAGAAAACTCGATTAAGAAAAATTCGACCGATATGAGCTGGATGTCGTGAATCATCGGTTACTAAGATTTTGGGTTTAAAGAAAATTGGAGCAGGTTTTACGGATATATTGGACTACATGCGCAAAATCCCAGTGTTCAACTCCTGGCACGAGATACGAAAGAATCGGGGTTGAGAAAGAACCCCAACCCGGCGAATCCAACGTTCGACGCCGTTTGATAGCTACTAGCAAGCTAACAGGAAGGCTAGCTGCTATCTGGTCTCCCTTGGGTCCGTCTGCCACTACTCTGAAGTTGGCAAGCTGGACATTTTATTTTTGATACTTTGCGTTCGTTATGTTTCGCTCGAAATCAATGGACTATTCTGATAGAGGAAACTTAACGTTACAGTAAACACACAACGTCTGCGCATGTTGAAGACAAAAAGGATTTGATGTTAGCGAGCTAGCTAAACTGATTTAAATTCGGGGCACATAGGTAGATTGCCTGTGGGCTCTGGACTTGTTAATTGACAGTACATATTCAGTTAGCTAGCTATGTTTATATGTAGCCAACGAGCTGACATTTCTGTTTACAAATTGCACAGTGGGACTCTTTCCTGGTTCGAATGTTGCAACGGAAATATTAGCTAACACAAGCTAGGTCTCTTGTTAGATGTCAATTGTCAAAGTTTTTTTAACTGCCGTATACATAATACCTTGTTAATTAGTCAGCTATTCGTGAGGGAGACTATCTTGTGCGCCCTGATTTTTGCCTGCAGCCAGCTAGCTGTTAACTAATCCCCCAAGGTTTTAACAAATAAATACCTAAAATTAGCCTGACATTTTTCGACGATGCCGGACTACTGTTAACGTCATACCATTTTTGTAAAGAAGGAACCAATTGACGTGGCCTGAAAAACCATCACATACTTGTCATCATTGGTGTTACGCACGTCAGTTAGTATCCAATCATTGGACTTTGTGTGTTTAACATCTAGCTAATTATCGTGGGTTTTGTAATTGTAACGTGTCAGTGAAACAATGTCTGGACAGTCTATAACGGATCGTATCGCCGCGGCACAGCACAGCATGACCGGGTCTGCTATCAACAAAGCAGTGTGCAAGGCCACGACGCACGAAGTCAGCGGACCCAAAAAGAAACACCTTGATTGTAAGTGGTGTGTGTATGTTTCTGTCGCTCTCTTTGCGCGCGTGTGCGCGCTGTGTCTGTGACTGCGCTCGTAATGCTTCAATCAAAACCAGACATACCAGTGTAGCTTGCTAAATTGTTGCATTCTATCGGTGTATGCTTTTCGACATTTCATTGTAGCAGACTCTACACTAGCCGACATTTGTCTACGAATTAATTTCGACGAAGTCTGACGGCGCAGACCCTGCTGTTTCTGTCTGGGCAGTAGACACTGGTCATGAATTTATTAGCATGATGATCACCATTGTGGCGGTAGCTTATACGGTTTCACTGTCATCCCTGTATTATGATTTAGTTTTCTGTCCCCCTTTCTTATACAATCCATAAACCCTCTGGGACAGTGAAGTTGAATTTGAACTTGATCTCTAGTAATTCCCCGGTGCCTCGTTATTATTAGGCTAGTCGCTGCATTGCCCCCCCCCCCTCGTCTATGTATGCAGACAGAAAACCATTACGAAAAGCACTATCACTCTAGTATTGATGCCTGGTTCAAGGATCGCTGATTGAAACGATGAGTCAAGTCTCTGGATCAGACTATACAGGAAGCAGAGGAGGAGACATCTGCGTTGCAGCCGTTACAGTGCTTAGGATTGCTTTAGGGTGTTGTCATAACTCGTTTCCCTACACTGCTGAGCTACTAAGATGCATTCCAACTAGGCCTGTAGCTCGGCTATGCCATGGGGTTTATCGTAGTGGGTGTCATCAACTACACTGACCCCTAGTCAGAAATATTATTGCTATTATTTATTTAAGATATATTTTTGATCACTCAATGTACATATTTATGAATATTATGCACGGTGGTAATGTAGATAGGGGTATGAATAAAAAAAACAATAAAAAAATGTCTAACCACCTGAACCATAGGTTGAAGATCACAGGAGGGCATTCCATAGTGACACAACTAAGTCCAATGACTGTACCTGCTAGCAGTGCATGTCCCCCTCTAAACCTACACCCATGAAATGTAAGATGGTTCCAGCAGAACGGCTGATTCCATCTCAGTGAACAAGAAATGAATAAATTCAGTTTTTAGACCTCAACCGTTAAACTTTTCCAGCGACTAAGACACGGACACTGCCTGTTAGGTTTTACATGTCCAACCCTATCTCTCAAACGTTTTTGCCATTTTGGCCACAAAATTACCTTCTGTGTGAAGTTAAGTTACCTTACAGAAGGTTTTTGTTGCAGTCAAATGTATTGCTGTAAAAAGCATGCTGGAATTCAAATGATTACCCTGGTGTTATATCGTCACCGATGTCTGTGTTGCTCTACTGCTGCTGCAGCCCTATCAGCCCAGCTTGACATTCACGCATCATTGGACAAAATAAATGGTGTTTTGAAGCCATTTAGTGTCATGATTGGGACCGTCTCCCCCAATTACTTCTGGCTGTGCTCCTAGAGATGATGCTGTCTCCCTCCCCCCAGCTAGCTGCGTGTTGTCATTGCTAATCGGAACTGGTCAGCTGTATGCTACATCCTATTTTTAATGGTACGACTGGAAGAAAACTGAAGGGCACTACGTTTTTACATTTGACAGTCACTTAGCACACACTGTTATCCTGTGACTTACTGTTCAGTACTGCGCCTTCATCTTTAGATGGATAGGTGGTTCAAGCGCATACATTGGGACATTAAGAACATTTTCTTAAGGACCCTAAGCAAAACTACTTGTTGGCCTATTCTCTTCTGTCTATTATTTAAAGAGGGGATGGGGGCAATAGACCTCGCTTTTGTCTTTCAGGAACAGACATTTTACTAGCGGGTTTCTTTTCATGTTTTCTGATTAGTTCAGAGTTCACAATTAATGTCTAGCGTTTGCGCAAGATCAGTTGCTAAAGGCTACGTGCTAGCCACGGGTGGTCAACTGCATAGCGTGAGCAGAGCGCGAGCCGAGTTAGTGAGGTGTGCTCCCACTTTAAGTCTTCCTTGTGGGAATTAGAACAGGCGCCACGGTGAAACTCCCCTGGGTTTAACCAACCTACCAGGCGATCAGCACTGTTGCTCATGGCGGTTGGCCGCCATGACAACAGTTCTAAGGTATTAGGGAAAATGCTCTGTTTTAAATGTCAGCCCGACCACTTCCACACAATAGCCATGACAACCTAGACTCCGTGCACAGCGGGGCCGCGTAGGCACAATCTGCCATAAAACCAGGAGGCATAAATGGCGTCCAGCTAAATGGCAAGCAGTTCAACCCAAGTCTTGCTTTTTTGTAAGTGCACAGGATACCTCAGAGGTTTTACTTTGGTCTGTTAGTTATATTGCGGCTGTTAATTTCCCAAGCGCCTGGGACAGCTTCTGTGAATTTTGACTCACCTTGTCCACACCCTTGACGGGTTAAGGCAGCCATTGTTTGATTGCCGCGGGTATTTGTCAGGCTTAAAAATAAACATTACTGTATTTTTTTTCTCTCACACGTACACGCATGCACGTGTGGAATTGCGCTTTCCAGAATGTGATCATATACAGCTTAGGGTGGTCCGCTGATTTAAGCTACCTCCGGGTGCACATATACCTCTGTAGCATGGGTTAGAATCTGGCCCACTAATCTTTCAACTAATTTTCTCTGTTTCCCCGCATTCCTGTCAAAATATAAAAATGCTAAACAAAAAAATGAAAAGCAATATCATATACGCTCGTTTAAGATGTCCAATTAGTCCTCAACCGCTAGGGGGCTGGTTTTGGAACCATTTTATTCTCACCGCATGTAATTTATGACTACCTAATATACTACCGGAATTGAATAGCCACTCTCAACCTTGAATGACCACAGACCGAATGGCAGCTCGTGACCATGGTAACAGGGTTTGTATGTGGTCCCACAATGAGGCTTAGACTTTGGCATCTATTCAGAATTAGGGTATGGGGGCACCTTGAGAGTCAATTTCTCTGAGTGTGTGTGCGTGTGTATGTTTAAGGTATTTTAAGATCATTTTTATGCATTTTGACAGCACACATTATCTAGAATAATAATGATAGGCCTTTATTACTTTCACTGGTAAAATGTATTCAAATGTTTGTCCTTGGGCTTTTTACTACGACTTGGTGATCCCCCGCAACGGATGACAATGGGACCAGCTGGCCTAGGTGGTTTTCTAATGGGTACGGGAACGATCGCTATTATCATCAGCGGAGACCTATTGCAGTTACTGCATGAAAAATAGCTTGGATTGTGTTACGACATGTATAATGTCTTAGGGGCTGAATCCCTGCAGTCACCTTGACATGTGAGCTGGTCAGCGCACAGTCCACTTTGATGCTGCCCAGGTTTTTAGCAGGGCAGGCAGCCTAGTGCTGGGCCCTGGAGACGGTGGAAAAATCCTCTGAAACACAGGCTCATGTTGGGGAAAAAAAATGCACTCTTTTGTCTGTTCGACAGTGTGTAGTGCGTGTGCACACGCGGGTGTGTGTGTGTGTGTGTGTGTGTGTGTGTGTGTGTGTGTGTGTGTGTGTGTAGTGCGTGCGTGCGTGCGTGCATGCGAGCGAGCGAGGGGAACAGTCAGTGCTCTTTCTCCTGTCTTCCACACATACTCAGGTTAGGGTATTTTTAGCCTGGCTGGCTGGGTCCTTTGGCCATGTCTGTTGGCTTGTTATGTACCTTCAGTCTACCTTCCTCCCCTCCCCTGATTCTGTCGGTCAGTCTGTCTCTTCCTGTTATATCCGTTTTTATGTCTCTCTGTTCTCTCCTGTCTGCCGTTCTCCCCGTTTCTCACGCTCTCTCTCCTGATTCTCTGGCTTTGCTGGTCTGGATTCACACCACCACGGCACAGGCTAAGGAACAAGAGCTGTCTGAAAGATGGTGGGAAGTCTGGGCTTGACTGGTAAGGAGGAGTCGCCGCAGACACAACCACCGTCCCCACTCCCTCGCTACCTGGCTGCAGCTGGACTCGCACTCCCATGGCACATACCCCTTGTATGGACTTGACTGTTACGCGTGGGGCGGTGGTCCCCGCGTGTGGGGAGGGGTGAACAGCTCCCTGTGTCCTTTTGCAAATCCAATCGGACGAGAGCTGTTGGAAGAAAGACCTTGGGAAGCTGAGGAACAGAGAGCGAGAAAGAGAGGGAGAACAACCTGGAGTGAAGTGTAAGGAGAAAGAGCGTGGAAATCAGAGGGAGACAATCTGGTGTGAAAGCAGCCTGCGGACACAGGTCCAGGATCAGCTTTCCCCTCCCCATGTTCTAACCCTCCGGGTGGAGTGCCAGGATGTAGGCGTGGAGGGAGGTTGTATTCATTAAGTGTCATTAAGAGTAGGAGTGCTGGTCTGGGATCAGGCATCAGTATAATGCTATTTATCATGACCTGGATTGAAAACTGTTTCTAGGTCTGCTCTCCTACTCCACCGGACCAGAATGGTGTCTCTGTGTGGCCTAAAGCCAAGTCGAGCCAGCAGCTATTGGTATAAACCTGCTGAAGACATTCAATTGGAGAAGTTCCGCTTCATTCACATGGTAGACATGGTTCCATTTGAATGCATGATTGCGATGGATCGTCGGGAAGGCGGTGCAGAATAGCAGTGTTTCCAGCTCAGAGCGGATTTGGCTTTTTTTCTCAGCAGTTTCTTGCTCGGCTTTCCTTTCTGCATACGTAAGCAGACACACGCACACAGTTTAGAACTGAAAATGGATGATGGCTTCAACAAGCAATTGTTCTTTTCAGCAGTCTTCATAGCAGAATCATGCTTTTGGAATAAAAGGAGCTCTGACATATGGATTCGAGTTACTTCCTCCTATCCCTGTTTCACTGTTCTGTGGAGGAATCTAGAATTGTCAGGAATATTGGATCCTCTAAAACAGGGATGGACGGAGACACAAAGGCAGCGAGAAACAAGCAGAAACGAGGAAAGAATCCCCTCTGTAGACTGGATCTATTAATAACCCATCTGCCGTCTCTACCTCCTCAATTTCTCTCTCTCTCGCCCTCTGAGGGATTTGGGGGACTCATGCAAGGGAATCCTTGCGTGCGTGCGTGCGTGCGTGTGGCAGGCAAAGAATCAGCAAGAGATTATAAGCTATGCCAGGTGCTCTACTCTAATCTTCCCACTAGATAGATAAGATAGCTGACCAGTTGTACTCTTAAACCTGGTACCACCTGCAACAGCTTCCTCCTCTTAACTCCAACACTAGGGCTGCATCTAAATAGATTTCAACAGCTTCCTCTCCTTAACTGACGAAACTAGGGCTTCATCTCAATAGTCTAAAACAGTTTCCAGTTCTTATTCCCTGGCTATCGGTTGTTGATTTAAGATGGGTTGGTTTATATCCACTGGTAGCTAGGGCTTTGTGCAGATGCTTCAAAAGCGTCCTTTGAAAAAGGATCACTTGACTTGAAGAACTTCATGTCCATTGATTGGCCAAGCTATCCTCCAGTTGTTGTTTGCTACGTCTCTCGCCTCGCATCTAGATTGTGTGCGTGCGTGTGTATGCGGTTGATTAGGTAAGGGCCCTATGCTCAGGCCAGTACCGGGAGGGGATGTTGCCAAGTACCAACCAGGGCATTTGAGAGGGCAAAGGTCATGCCAGCTCTGTGCTGACCCATTTGAACTCTGCTGAAGGAACAATGGAGCTGTGTGTACACACACAACCCCACACACATGCACAGAGGCCTTTCTGTGAACCCTGAGTAGCACAGATGAGCTCACCACTCATCTGGTTGATCTGTCTGTCCATCTCTTTGTATTTGTTTCCAGCATTCTCTAATGTCATTGTTTAGCATTCTAGAAGGTCTGATTAGGGTTCTCGAATGTCTTATCAGGGTCCTAGATTGTCTTTGGTAGGGATACAGTTAATTTGTAACTAAGGCTTTGCAATGTCGGGATTTACACTTCGTCCCAATCACCATGTAATCATCTTTTTGAGTCTGCTGAAGGGGTGTACGTGCTGGGTGCACGGAAGGGTAAATCGGTGGGAATAACGCAATGTATTAACAGACATTAGTTAGTTTGTTAAAAAAACAACAAACGGTACAAATTCCTTTTTTAAATCTGAAATATTATATAGCCTTTTTTAATTTTCAGGCCAAATGATTAAGGATAGCATGTAGACCTGAACAAGTCAGTTGCAGAAAATATACATTTTGTTTTCAAGCATTATAAAGACTTAATAAGTAATATTTTTTTGTGTTATTTCGATAGGCAAATATATTTTATTTAGGCTGTGTAATTTTTATATTCCAACATTGAAAAGAATGCATACATTCATATGATGTAATTGTTAAAATTAATCGTTTTTAACTCTTAAAAAATAAACCTTACAATACTAGCAGGTGTTGGAGACGGGATGAGGATGGTATGAACCTAGCCCAGTTTAAGGACGTTAATAAACCCTTCAACAATATTTCTAAATGTATATTTACAAATTGCCTAAGTTTAAGTTCTCATGGTAACATTTACTGCAACTTAATTTATCAAACCTATTTTTCATTTGAGGTTTCGTTCAGCATGGACAATAATTAAGACATCGTTTTTAACGTCGACAAAGGCTTTTTATCATTGTCAATAGACGATTGTCATCCCATTGCCCTCTTGATAAAAGTGGCACTAGGTTGACTTTAGGCACTTGGTGGTAGCCTGTCTGGCTAATCAATTGAAGACAGAACAGGCAGGCTAGCTGGCGCGGTTGGCGTGGTTTTACTAGTGGCTTTTTCAAGTGTAAAGTAATTCCAGACTGCAGACATTATTGTGGTTGTTGAGTTTACTAGGCATAAGCCTGCATGTTTCCGGTCTGCCTGTCATCAACAACTTGTTTACGGTACGTTGTTAAGACAATCTATTTTGTTGCCTTTTTGGCTCGTTACATAGACTTGCTGTCGCCAATATCCAATACTGTGTTTTTTGCCAGCATCTGATCATCGAAACCCCAGCAGCCGCAGATGCTAATATCAACTGTTGGCTGTACATCACAAGAGCTTACCACCTTAAACAGCTGTCTGTAGCTGGAGGGACACACACTTTTTTTATAAGCCCAGTTGCTGCGCAACAATTCTATGCAATTGCATGTTAGTGTTTTCTTTTGATGGTCACGATGAAAAGGAGGATTTTATTCCTCAGTTTGTAATTGAAGCGTGCCTCTCATTTGGGAATCATTTAACTGTTTGTTATTCAATTAATGGTGGTCAGTTAGTCAGCAGGAGGTTTGACTTCAATATATGTATTCTTGAAGTGTTAGAGGCAGGATTCTACATAGTGACCCATGTCGTTTGAAAATATCTGAATCTCATGTTTGTGCCGTGATGTATGGTATTCCAAGTTTATTTTTGTTGCCGTCATGTAGAGAACCACAGAATGCATGCACTTCTGAGACTGGCTGGCATGTAGGTTTTCCCAGTAGCTCTCAAAGACTCGGAGGCTGGCCAGGGGTGGAGGAGAGAAGAGACCATGCAGTGTTCAGCCATGCCTGTTCAAGATACTGCAGATTGCAGGTTAGCTAAGATGAGATCCACCACCACCACGCCCCAGAATGAACTAGCCTTCCCGGTCTGCTCTGCTCACACCGCAGGCACACTAATACTTTTTCTTTCAGTCTGTTTTTCTTTCTCTCTTCCTTTCTCACTCTCCCTTTGTTTCTTTTTCTCCTCTGCTATTCTGCTATCTCGTCCAATTTTGTCACCACCCTCTCTCTCTCCCTGTCCCACCCTCAATTTAAGACAACTGCCTTTGACGGAGCCAAAATGTTTCCATTCCCTTTAAACCAGCATATATCCCCTACATTACAACAGAGAGAGACACGCACCCGTGTGTGCAGACACACACACAAACACTCTCCCCACGGACCCAATCAGCCCTTCTCTCTTTCACTCTAGACTTCAGATGAAAAAACATGCGCAGAGAAAGAGACATTGGATTTGTTCACCATGCAAGTTTTGCTATGCTGCATATATGCATGTCAAAAATATGCTCCAGGGAGAATTGGTTGTCAACTGAGATTCGACTGATCTCTGGACTAATCGACTACACCTGTGTCGCAAACCTAGGACACATACAAAAACCTTGTGCTCAGTAAATTATGCCAAGGGGCAGGATAGGCTATAAAAATTGGAATTCCAAACCCCATGTTGTGTAATGTTAGCTAGGATGCCTAACCAGCTAGCTGTAATCTTGGTAGTTGCTAAGGCTATCAAGAGTTTTAAATAAATAAATATTTTGCCATTCCTCTTGTAGGTGCTAGGGGGCTGAACTTTGCCAATCTGCTTTAATCTATTTGAAAACTGATAAATATAACTTTTCCTATGCAACAATAAAAAAATATTGAGCAAATCATATCCATCACATGTCCCTTCTTCCTCCTGTCTCAGTATATCAGTTAACAAAATCACGCTAATGGTGTTGTCTTCTACCAGACTGGCACGTCTTTTGGATTTGTCTCTCCTAATCTGTGCCCATTGTTGGCTGTGGTATGATTCTCTTCCATTTGTTTTGTCTCCAGTACAAGAAACTGCACTTCCCAGGCCAAAGTAATAAAAATAGGAGGTAAAACCATTTTTATCAAAGTTTGCATAGAAAAAAATTGTCACCCTCTACTGTCATGAAATGCTTCCATACTACAGATTTGTTCACTTTTAGTATGAAGTAGGTCAAATAAAAGTAAGTCCAATTACATTTGTAGGTCGGCACATTCTTTAGCTGCAATTGCAGTCAAGTAATGTGCCGCATGCAAAAATAAAAAGAGCATCCATGAAAGGGGATGTTTAGCATTAGGCTGGGCCTTATTTCAGTCCCAATTCGGAAAACATGTATTAATATAATTATTAACGTCACACCATTGGTCTTATATATTATAACCATTTATGGTTTCAGTAGCACATCATTTTGAGTGATGAACTAAGTCATCAAAGACCTCCGCAATGAAGTAGTCAACTGAGACGTGTAGGGATCCGATGGGTGTTGCGTGACCATGCGACAGCTCAAAAAGTTGAGTAAAAGCCTACCGACTAAACAATCAACTAGTAGACTGAATGTAGTAAGCCCTAAAAGAATCCCTTGTTTTAATGCTCAATCTGAATCCTCTTCATTTCATTGTAATTCTTTGAGCTAGGCGAAGACCATTAGACATGATCCCTACTAGAAATATGTCAGAACATAAATACTTTGCATGTGTTGTTTATCATGTTTTGATGGAGATTTTTGCAGCTTATAAACGAATCTCACTCATTATGATTTGGTGTCTGTCTGTCTCCAAGCCCAGCAGGGCGGTTCTGCTACATTCTAACAAGGTGGTGATGTTTCCGTAGTAACTAGGTGTGTTATGAGTAGACCATAATATCCCCATAATGCCTGCAGTGTGGGAAAAAAAACCAGCCAGGGAGAAATCATCGGAGTGAGAGGAGAGCCAAGAGCCAAAGAAATAGAATTTAGAGTGCCTGGCAAAGGTATTCGAACCAATTCTCTCCCATTACTACATTACAAATGGTGCACTGACATTTCATTGTTTGATATTTATTTTAAATATGTTTAAGAAAACGATAAAACTTTTTAGTATGAAGTATTCATCCCCAACACATTATTTACTTAAATATGTTGCTTGCATGCGCAGTCAACCCCTGTGCTGTGTAAGCTCCCAGTTTTCACAGACAATTGAAATTGTCTTAACGAGGACTCAGTTACATTACTATTGGTCTCTACCTGTTGACTGCCCTGTTGAAGGCTCAATGGTCAGGCTGTGAATCTGAAGGAAAATGAAGACCAAAGAGCATTCTCCAAAAGTTTGAGAGAAAGTAGTCCAAATGCATAATTAGGGAAGGGCACAAAGTAATATCCAAAAGTTTTGATATCCCAGTGAGATGAAGTTGGATCAGTATTCCGGATGTGGAAGCTGTGGTACACCACTCAGTCACTGCCAAGAAAATACAGTCTCACAACACAGCTCTTAAACAAGGAGACTTATGAGAGAAGCCATAGAGGCCAATAATCACTTTGAAGAAGCTAAAGCAGGGTTCTTTAACATTGTCTTATCTAGTATGAAAATGTTTTGTTTACTTAATCTTTTCACTGAAATTCTTTTAAATATATTGACAGATTTTTTAAACATTCTCCACCTTCTTCCCTCTCTCAAGTTTGGCATTTGTCATATTCTTAATTTCTGAAACACAAACCCCTATCCCGCACCTCCCGCACACACACCATATAGGAAGTTATTTCAACATTAATCTCTCTACATCTCTCTTGAAAATGTTTTTCTTTCTTGAGTTTTCACATTTTCAGTGTTGAGCCAAAAAATAAAATAAACACCAGTAATGTTAAAAATATTATTAAAAAACTAATAGAAAAACTTTTTTTTATAATCTTTCCAATTACCCCATTGTAGTAGCTCCTCTGTCCCCTGTTGAAGACCCCTGTAAAAATGGCTCACTAGTCGACCATATCAAGAGTTTTGCCTAACACAGGCATATATGGCATAGCAAGAAAGGTGCCGTTGATCAAAAAGTGTCATCTGAATGCACGTCTGGAGTTTCCCTGAAAGCTTGAGGAAATGTCAGATGAGACCATGATAGCGCTTTGAGTTTTGCCTACAAAGCTCTGTGAGGCATAAAACCTGCCCATGCCTTAAGACACCATTCCTACAGTGAAGTATGGTGGTGTCAGCGTTAGGGATGCTTCTCTTGAGCTAGGACTAGGTGTCTTTACAGTGGATATAAAAAGTCTACACACCCCTGTTAAAATGCCAGGTTTTTGTGATGTAAAACAGTGAGACAAAGAGAAATCATGTCAGAACATTTTCCACTTTTAATGTGACCTATAATGTGAACAATTCAATTGAAAAACAAACTGAAATCTTTGAGGGGAAAAAATAAAAACCTTACAATAACCTGGTTGCATAAGTGTGCACACCCTCTTATAACTGGGGATGTGGCTGTGTTCAGAATTAACCAATCACATTCAAACTCATGTTAAATAGAAGTAATTACACACCTGCCATCATTTAAAGTGACTCTGATTAATCACAAATAAAGTTCAGCGGTTCTAGTAGGATTTTCTTGACATTTTCTTAGTTGCATCTCAGAGCAAAAGCCCTGGTCCGCAGAGAGCTTCCAAAGCATCAGAGGGATCTCATTGTTGAAAGATAACAGTCAGGAGAAGGGTACAAAAGAATTTCCAAAGCATTAGATATACCATGGAACACAGTGAAGACAGTCATCAAACCATTGGAGAAAATATGGCACAACAGAGACATTACCAAGAACTGGACGTCCCTCCAAAATTGATGAAAAGAGAAGAAGAAAAGTGGTCAGGGAGGCTCCCAAGAAGCCTACAGCAACATTAAAGGAACTGCAGGTATTTCTGGCAAGTACTGGCTGTGTGCTACATGTGACAACAATCTCCCGTATTCTTCATATGAATGGGCTATGGGGTAGGGTGGCAAGACTGCAGCCTTTTCTTACAAAGAAAAACATCCAAGCCTGGCTGAAGTTTGCAAAAACAAAAATCAAGTCTCCCAAAAGCACGTGGGAAAATGTTATGGTCTGATGAAACCAAGTTTGAACTTTTTGGCCATAATTCCAAAAGATATGTTTGGCGCAAAAACAACACTGTACATCACCCAAAGAACACCATACCCACAGTGAAGCATGGTAGTGGCAGCATCATGCTTTGGGGCTGTTTTTCTTCAGCTGGAACTGGGGCCTTAGTCAGGGTGGAGGGAATTATGAACAGTTCCAAATACCAGGCAATTTTGGCACAAAAACTTCGTTTTTGGCGTCCGTTAGAAAGCTGAAGAGGAAGAGGAAGTTCACCTTTCAGCATGACAACGACCCAAAGCACACATCCAAATCCACAAAAGCATGGCTTCACCAGAAGAAGATTAACGTTTTGGAATGGCCCAGCCAGAGCCCACACCTGAATCAAATTGAACATCTGTGGGGTGATCTGAAGAGGGCTGTGCACAGGAGATGTCCTCGCAATCTGACAGATTTGGAGCGCTTTTGCAAATAAGAGTGGGCAAATATTGCCACATCAAGATGTGCCATGCTAATAGACTCCTACCCAAAAAGACTGAGTGCTGTAATAAAATCAAAAGGTGCTTCAA
This sequence comes from Esox masquinongy, assembly GCA_016801175.1. Lineage (NCBI taxonomy): Eukaryota > Metazoa > Chordata > Actinopteri > Esociformes > Esocidae > Esox > Esox masquinongy. The sequence continues at coordinate 2,976 of JACXGI010000177.1, read as the reverse complement.
CAAAGTATTAGTTTAAGGGTGTGCACACTTAGGCAACCAGGTTTTTGAGCTTTTTATTTTTTATTTTTCCCCCTCAAAGATTTCAGTTTGTTTCTCAACTGAATTGTTCACGTTATAGGTCACATTAAAGGTGGAAAAAGTTCTGACATGATTTATCTTTGTCTCATTCTTTCACATCACAAGAACCTGGCATTTTAACAGGGGTGTGTAGATTTTTTATATTCACTGTATATCTGATGCTGTGGAGAATTTGTGGAGGGATAATGCGGGGCCAGTAAAAACAAGTTTCTGGCAAGTGGATCATGTCAATCACAGGCCTGAGCCAGCAACATTATTATTGCATTTTCAGGACAACATTTCTTACCTATTGTAGTTGACCTTTGAAAATAGTTGATATCAAATTGCAAAATACACTTCTAATTTATTTAGCAAAAAACCTCTATAAAATACAACGATAAAGCCTTCCTGTCCAACTTTCTGCACTTGTTTCAACTGCCCTGCTGCTGTGTTTCAATTAATGTGTCTGAATTGTAGGGCTGAATACAATCAAATAACAGTCACATAAATTTCCTCAGTTTTCAAGTGCCATATTGACATTATGCTTCTATGGATGTCCACTACAAAATATAATGATGTCGTTATCAACAATCTACTGCTTTTTGATACTTTTTTTTTTAAAGATATTCATGTTTTATTAAACAAGTGACAAAATATATATATTTTAAGTGAAAGAGCTCTTCAACGGATGGATAGCAGTATGTGTGCACTGGAGGCAGTGACTTAGTACTTTGCCACCCTAGGCCACACTGAAAAAGACTACCACTACCAAGGTTTTGTATGCTTGATATGTTACAACCTCATACAAACGGTAGGTAAGCTCATATAAAGGTAGTATTTAGTAGTCATGTCTTCTAAACCTTAAAAGGACAAACTTCTAAAGGTTATTCTGTGAAAACAGCCTAATATATTCAGTTCTGACTTAACTACCGTCTTGGTCTTTAAATCATGACAGGTTTGATGAATATCAACTTTCTGTTTCATTGGTTAGGCGAGCTCTAAATCAAACAGCCTTTTTTCATCTTGGGACTTTGTCCTTATAGCAAACACACAACCTAAATGTGTACAGACTTATGTTTGGCCAACATGACCTAGACCCAACCTAGACATCGCTGAGACCCGAGAGACTAAAATCCTGTTAGCACCAATGTTCCTTAAAATGTTTTGGGTTACTGAGCAGATTCCTGCTCTCCTGAATGGAGACTTTAAAGTTGTGAGAATTCTGTGCAACTTCTGGCATGCAATTATAGTGAACACTGAAGCTGTACTCACTTTTAAGTTACAATTTTCAGACAGTAGCAAATTGTTGCTATTTGAACATTATTTAGGCCTGTAAGAGTTTCCTAAAATTAAAATTAGTGGAGCAAATCCTATGTAATTTTCATTTTGTGTAGTCTTACAATCAGTTAAACATTTTTACATTAGAGCCTGACATTCATAATTTTATACAGGGTCTGTAACGCAGTAGCCTACCACATTAGAAAATAAATTACTGTAAAATGTGAAACATATCCAATGCAGCAGTATTTGCATACCAACTTTGAGGCTATATTTGACTAAGCATCCCATGAAAAGATAATGATGCAGTTCATGAAATTTATTATTGGTAGTTAAATAAATAGGTTTTAAACAAAGTGCATTGTTTGTCCACTCTGGTCGTTGAGATTACGGACTATTTCTGTTTTAAATTTGTTAACTAGCTATCTAGAAATTTGAATCACCTTAAAGACTTCATACTGAACGCAGTGTCATCCACAGTTGGCATATCTCCAATGTCTATCAAATGAATTGGCTTTCATATTGATGTACTTTTGCAGACCTGGAGGAGCTCTGTGGCCGTGCCTGGCGCACAGCTTAGAGGGAACATTGCAGTTCCGTAGTCATGGTCACGTCAGTATTGCCTCTGTGTATGTTTTTGTCTAACAGTGTGTTTCCCTCCCCCAGACCTGATCCACTGCACCAATGAGATGAACGTGTCGGTCCCCCAGCTGGCAGACACCCTGTTTGAGAGGACGGCCAACAGCAGCTGGGTGGTGGTCTTCAAAGCCCTTATCACCACCCACCACCTCATGATGTACGGCAACGAGGTGAGTAGAGAGCACGCACCCGGCCAGCCAAACACTCGCACCCACCCACCCACTCAGCCAACCGACCACAACCACCGAGGCAAACGCACATTTACCGACCAAACCCAGCCAACCGTGAAACCCACCCAGCCAACAAACCCCTCAACCATCAAACAAAGTGAACCAAACTCAGATTCCATTTTCTTTCCTGAAAAGCATGAAAGACAATATGCGTTGATATGTTTATATACTCCGTGAATTGACTTAAAATGTAATTGTCTGTGAACCCGGACACACGTAAACGCACCACGTTTGGATGAATCGATTGTTTGTCACTGACTGTGAATGTCCCTAAATTGTTAAATTGTTGGAACTGCAACAATGTTCTGTAACATTGGTTTGACTGTTTCACCTCTGATGTCAGCATCAGAACTTCAAAGAAAGAGGAAGTACATCAGGGGCCTCATTTAGCAAGTACAAAAGTTTCCACCTATGATGACAACGCATTCTCTTGAACGTCCTCTTCCACCGGTGGTGTGATTAAGACTCGAGAGACAGGTACCAGGAGAGTGATGACAACGAGAGAGTCATAAGTAAAAAAAATGGGGGGACAGAGAGAGACAGCATGAGAAGGGAGGTGAGGATTGAGAGGAAAAGTAGGACAATCGAGAGAGAAGTTGTGACTGTCTGCTTTTTCTCAGTCTCCATTTTCATTAGTGATATTCTTGATTGGATCGGTCGGGAGTATTGTGGTGTAGAATGTGGTTTTAGACCAACGAGCCGGCATCAATACCCCATTATTCTTCACTTGCTTTTTTTCCCTCAACAACTTTTGCCTCTCTCTCGCTCGCTC
>JACXGI010000176.1:136585-176092 GCA_016801175.1 Esox masquinongy | reverse complement strand
ATAAAGTTCAGCTGTTCTAGTAGGATTTTCCTGACATTTTCTTAGTTGCATCTCAGAGCAAAAGCCATGGTCCGCAGAGAGCTTCCAAAGCATCAGAGGGATCTCATTGTTGAAAGATATCAGTCAGGAGAAGGGTACAAAAGAATTTCCAAAGCATTAGATATACCATGGAACACAGTGAAGACAGTCATCATCAAGTCGAGAAAATATGGCACAACAGAGACATTACCAAGAACTGGACGTCCCTCCAAAATTGATGAAAAGACGAGAAGAAAACTGGTCAGGGAGGCTTCCAAGAGGCCTACAGCAACATTAAAGGAACTGCAGGAATTTCTGGCAAGTACTGGCTGTGTGCTACATGTGACAACAATTTCTTGTATTCTTCATATGAATGGGCTATGGGGTAGGGTGGCAAGACGGACTTGGATGTTTTTCTTACAAAGAAAAACATCCAAGCCCGGCTGAAGTTTGCAAAAACAAACATCAAGTCCCCCAAAAGCACGTGGGAAAATGTGTTATGGTGTGATGAAACCAAGGTTGAACTTTTTGGCCATAATTCCAAAAGGTATGTTTGGCGCAAAAACAACACTGCACATCACCCAAAGAAAACCATACCCCACAGTGAAGCATGGTGGTGGCAGCATCATGCTTTGGGGCTGTTTTTCTTCAGCTGGAACCGGGGCCTTAGTCAGGGTGGAGGGAATTATGAACAGATCCAAATACCAGGCAATTTTGGCACAAAACCTTCACGCGTCCGTTAGAAAGCTGAAGATGAAGAGGAAGTTCACCTTTCAGCACGACAACGACCCAAAGCACACATCCAAATCCACAAAAAAAACATCAGAAGAAGATTAACGTTTTGGAATGGTCCAGCCACAGCCCAGACCTGAATCCAATTGAACATCTGTGGGGTGATCTGAAGAGGGCTGTGCACAGGAGATGTCCTCGCATTCTGACAGATTTGGAGCGCTTTTGCAAAGAAGAGTGGGCAAGTATTGTCAAGTCAAGATGTTGCCATGCTAATAGACTCCTACCCAAAAAGACTGAGTGCTGTAATAAAATCAAAAGGTACTTCAACAAAGTATTAGTTTAAGGGTGTGCACACTTATGCAAACAGGTTATTGTGAGTTTTTTTTTTTTAATTTCTCCCCCTCAAAGATTTCAGTTTGTTTTTCAATTGTATTGTTCACGTTATAGGTCACATTAAAGGTGGAAAAAGTTCTGACATGATTTATCTTTGTCTCATTCTTTTACATCACAAGAACTTGGCATTTTAACAGGGGTGTGTAGATTTTTAAATCCACTGTATATACCGACACTGGCGTGCACACTCAACATGTGGAGAGAATGATGCTCTTATTGCCTATCCCTTATTGTTTATTGGCATTTTTGTAATAGAGTTGTCAAAATTCAAAAATAGTTCAAAACTTGATGAGGTCGAGATAATGGGAAAGTACCGTATATTTTTAAAGTTAATGTATAGCCTAATTATAAGAAACAATGTCTTTTTAACTGGGGTGGTGGCAGGTACTGTAGAAATATTGAAAAGGTCTTTTGTTTATAAAAACATAGTTTTACATGGTTTCTAATTTGTCTAATATATATCAAGCATTTAAGATGTGTAAAATTTGATGTTTAAGATCTGTAATATTGTCCTCCTAAGAGAGGGTGGAGTTGGATTAAAAAATATATATATTTGTTATAAACTGTTTGAATATCCTTTCATTCTTTAAATGATCAGAAAATATTAATTTACATTTAGGCATCAATGAATCATTTTCCAGTAGACAATACTTCACGGAATTAGGGGAAAGATGTCAATAGCCCAGTATTTTAGGTCACATAATATATAATGGATAGAAAAAAATACTACCCCACCCAACATTTGTCAATCAAAGCAGTCTAGAAACGGGCCTGCAGGGATTCTGCCTGATTAACACCGCATATTAATCAGGCACTATAACCCAATGCTGTATTAACTTCAGAATTTGACCACATCTAGAGTATTTCAATGTTTAAAACATATTTTATAATTTAGCTAATTTCACCAACATTGGCAGGTTTTGTTGAGCACAGTGCTCAATCCAACAGCATTAATTAAAGTTTCCCCTTCGGATGGTCACTTCAGTGCGACACCTAGGGTTGTACATTGTTCCCCCCCCCTAGGAAACAAAGGTTATATTGATAATCAAAGATTACTGAATGTCATCTTTTTTTTTTTTTTTACAGATGCCTCTTTCTATTTATCAAATTATGGGTTCACCGTGGTGCACTGTTAGGATGCTGGACTTATTTCAGTGGACAAACAAGCACAGCTGGGTAGCCAGCAAGTGTTATTTGATGTGTTTGTCCATCAGATGAACTCATCATGTCTGATTGAGTTCATGATGAATGTTATGTCACAGGTAGACCAGCAGCATAGCAAGCTGCATAGCAATGCTCTCTTGGTTCTGAAGCAAAGCAGTGTTGGTCCTGAACAGTACCTGGATTGGAAACCAGATGCTGCTAGAAGTGGTGTTGGAGGCCCAGTGAAGGGAACTCTTCTTTCTGGTTCAAATATCAAATCCTAATGTTTCAGGGCACTGAAGGGTACTTCGCTCTGCCAAGGGTGCTGTCTTTGGATAGGATGTTAAATGGGCGTCCTGACTCTGAGGTCAGTAAAGATTCCTTGGCTCTGGTTGTAGGAGAAAGGGTGTTAATCCTGGTGTCATTTCCAATACTGCAACACATACGATCAGATTTCCAATACTGCATATGATAATCATTGTATTTCAGCTAAACTCAAAGCTTTAGGGAACCTTGCAACTATTAACTGACATTTGATAAAGAACAGCTGTTAATAACAAATGTGGACAATAACATCATACATTTTTTTAAATAATGCAAAATGAATGGTACTGCAACACATACATCTTAGGTCATGGGTTAAGAACATTGTTGTTGGTTGGCGCTCGGTGAAAGATGGGAACTTAATGAGTTTATTAACAAATCTACTCCCTTCCAGTGCAGCAGATTTACAAGTCTTGAACACAGAAACAACCAAGGAAATTCCAAAACAACGTACCATATGATTGATCCCAAACTCTGATGGGTTGGGTCACAGCCAGAATATAAGTGACTGACATTCATAAAATTCTTATTAGACTAAGATACTCTAATTTGTTAGAGATTATCAAATCTTTGATGACTTTGTGTTGTACAATACTCATCAATTTGACATTACTTAAACAAATTAAATAATTCTGAAACTAAAATAAGAAGCAAACTGCAGTGCAGCAGCATATTTCTGTTTGAGTCATAAGGAAGACATCAGATAAATATCAAACAGCAATAATATCCTTTTTCTAAAAACTCTTGCTGCCTCCCAACGAAACTCAAGTTTCGCACTCAAGTTCCCCAGCACTCACAACGTGAGTTCCAAGAAACAATAGCGTATGATGAAAATTGCGGAAGAAATAAAAAGTTAAATATATACAGTACTTGGCAAATGTTTTAGGCCACCTGAGAAAATAGTTTAAAGCAACTTTTCTGGGTAGTACATCTTTATTTACCTTTAATTAAGAAATATGATAAAATATAAGAATAAATACAAATAAAAATGTTAACAATATAGGTAACAAGAATGTATCTTTTGGTAATTGATATCTTGTGAGATGGTTCTAAGAAATGTCATAAATAAGTGTATAGAAACAGGGCAGGTCAAAGAAAATGCAGTGAATCATCCAAAAAGCTGTCTGCATCTGATGAACAGTACTTAAAGATCAGTTTCTTGAGGGAGAGAAAGAAATCCAGTGAACTGCTTGTTCAGCACCTGGCAGAGTCAACTGGCACCAAAGTACACAATTTCACAGTGAGAAGTAGTCTTACAAGAAATGCCCAGCTTTGAATGGTTGACAAAAAAGTTATGTTTCAGCACAGTGATATCCCCAAACACAATGCAAAGATTATCAAGATCTACTTGGAGCAATGGATTACCCTCCTCAGAGCCCTGACATCAACATAACTGAAGCTGTGTGGATCACTACAGGGAAAAGAATAAATAGCAGCGATAGTCAAAAGAAGAGTTATGTCAATCCTGCAAGAAGCAGAATTTACCACAGAATACTTGAAAAATTACACAACAGTATATAAAAAATAATTGCTTCAGGTTTGTATTATGATGCCACAAAAAACACTGACTAGTTTTATTTTGTACAATAAGAGTGAAATAAGACAATTGTATTTAATGTGAAAGTATGATTATAAAATAGACAAAAATAGAGGTCAATAGATGGTGTTAAAATCTGAAACACTGCACAAGGATAGTTGCTATTACAGTACATGCATTTTTAAAGAACATCAGTCTCGCTAACAGCCATATCACATTATGTGAGGGTGAAATGACTCTTGACACATGCGGCAGTTGCTATCACGTATTCGGTGGGTGTGATTAGGGTGAGAGGCCGTGCTGGTTGGCTGTTATTCTTAATGCCGTCATAAATGAAGAAGCTTAGCAAAATTGCCTCTTGTAATTATCTCTCTGGATTCTATTTTATCCTGTTGAGTTCAATCTGTGCATTTTTGGGGATTTTCCAACCAGCTGTAAAAGCCATCTATGCAAATAATTTGCCCATATACTCTATGAAGTTCTAAGATGCATGAATTTGATGTTTTGAATGTGTCACACTATACACATATGTGTAGGCTTTAAGGCTTGGACAGTATTTTTACGGATATGGAGAATTTTCCGAATATGATTACATATGGTTTTATTATATAATGATTTATAATCAGATATTTACCACTCTAAATGATTTAGATCTGCTAACTGGGAATGGGTTGGGTGTAGTTTGAACCTGCTGCCAGCACCTTCCTCCCTCTCATTGTCTCTCACACACACACTGCTCTTGTCCGCTAGTTCACTAACCTGAAGGTACACGTTTCCTTCTCTCTCCAAACAAGTGGTGTGAATCAGAATCCCTAATTCGCTAGTTATTGTTGTTCTAGCTGTGGATCTAGCCATAGGCTTTGCTGACGTTGAAAGTGCACTCCTGTGTGTTCCAATCACGAGTCAATCCCAACAGAATGAAAGGGCTATGATGATGGATACGAGTATGACGAGTTTGGTGCACGGAGAGTTCTTTTAAATTCTACCTTATCATTGGTCATACAGTAGTTTAGCAGCTGGCCTTGTGGAATACATGGAAAATAATGAAATCTACATGGTTGCATAGCCTGTGGGATATTTTAATCTTATTGAGCTGCTGACAGCTTTTTAAGAGATGGCTCTACAAAAGATTCAAAACCAGATGAATGGGGAAAGGTGAGAGGGTGGGTGATTGTTCTGAGCCTATACTGGCACCTGCCTTTCCCTTTCTCTCGCTCTCTCAAATGCAGCAGCTGCACTACTCAGGCAGATAATAGAACAGCAGAGCCAAGTCTCTGCTTTCATCTCCTGTAATTATGCCCACCTTTCTATTCATTCCATTGTCTACCAAGGCTAACTACAATTTGTAACATTGGTATAGCTAACAGTGACAGAATTGCGGGATTTCACGTTGTGGGGCAATGGCCATGAAGCTCAAAATGCTTTCTCCCTCCTCTCCTGAGTAAGAGATACTGTTATTAAAGACTAAAGATTCATTGATGAAGTATTTATGACTGGAAAGTTTATAGGTTCAATCGCTGACTATATAACTATGTACCTCTAAGACATAATTGACTCAATAACACGGGCCATGTGTTGTCAGGAATATATTTGTTTGTAAATCAATCTGTTAGAATGAGGTTGCACGAGCCAGAGGTGAACAGGAAAGAAGGGGGAGGGCTAAATAGGGACAGAGAGGGGGAAGTGGATGGGTCTTGCAATGATCACCTACTTCCTCTCCCCAAGGTATATAGGACAGTGCACATTATAAATCAGATTAAGATGGCCTGGAGGAGTGCACAATCTCCATTGTCCTGAACTGATCTAACTATCTGTGAAAATCCACGTGCGAGGACTTGAACAAAGGAATTACAGGCTCTGTCAGTCTACATTACCTTCTGAAGGAGAACCAAGACCATGGCAGCTCCATCTTCCTATTGGTATCCCTGGCTGCTATTGCAGTGATTATCACGTTACCGTAACAACAGAATTTTACAGATGTCCACCTGTTATATGAATTTGTTCTAACCAGACAACTTAATGACGAGCCAGACACAAGTAAATATAGACTGCCTTCTCACCAAAGAATAAGGGAAATTGTATATTGTAATTTTACCAAGTGATGTGTTATTCAAGGACATTTCTGAATATAATTACACCATAGATCTGATACTGACTTAGACTGCCAGTACCATTGTGCCAGTACCACTGACTTAGACTGCCAGTCAATCATTGTTTTTTCTGGGTATATTCTGATATAGTCTAGTTTAGAAGATCCAATTTAATGTTTGCTCTATTACCTTGTTGATCTGTCGACTGGTAAATTAATCTGAAAAAAAAAAATCTCACCGGTTTAAGTCACAGACTCCTTTTAGGAATGCTATTTTACAGTGCCTTCAGAAAATATTTAAACCCTTCACTCTCTCCACATTTTGCTTTGCTAAATACTTCATTTTTAATTGATTATATTTATTTATCAATCTATCCAATATTAGAAATTTGTGAGAATTAACTGAAGAAAAGAAATTGTACAGAAGTATGCAAGTTAGCAGCATTGAGTTTCCTGAGTGTGCATCTACCAGTTTTGCTCACCTGGATTTGGGAAGTTTCTCTGATTCTTCCTGTCAAGTTCTGTCAGATTGGATGGAGAGTATCGTGAACCGCGATCTTCAGATCTCCCCTCAGATGTTCAATGGGGTTCTGAGCTTTGACTTGGCTACTCATGGAAGTCCACAGACTTGTCTTAAAGCTGTGTCTTGGCTGTGTGCTTTGGGTTGTTATCGTGCTGAAAGATAAATCTTCACCCCGGTCTGAGGTCCTGTGTACTATGAGTAAGGTTTTCTTCAAGTAACTCTTTGTATTTTGCCTTCCCTCTGTAGTTCATCCTTCCCTCAATCCTGACCACTCTCTGGGTCCCAGCCTCTAAGAAGGATCATCATACAGTAGCATGATGCACAGTTACCATTCTTCACTGTAGGGATGGTTATTAGCCAGGTGGTGAGTGGCACCTTGTTTTTGCCAGATATAACGCTTGGCATTGAGGCCTAATAGTTCAAAATTGGTCTCATCCGACCAGATAATCTTTATCCTCATGCTCTCAGAGATCTCCAGGCAGCAGGTCATATGCTTTTTACTGCAGAGTGACTTCTGTCTAGCCACTCTACAAAAAAGGGCTTGGGGCCGTATTCACAAAACATCTAAAGGCTAAAAGTAGTTCCAAACTTGCTGATTCAGGATAAACTCTTAAAAACAATGGGCATGTCAATCCCAATTTTAGGACTCCTAGATTTTTGGTCTAAATGTATTTCACAAACAAGCTCCTAAATCTGGGAAAAGTTAGGGGCAGTCAAGAAGTCATTAACACCAAGTCACAAAAAATCCTAAAAGGGCTGCCTCCAGCAATCTGCCTTGTAATCAGGTCAACATTTTAGAAACATTTAATGATACTAAGCTTTTTAAAAGGTATCGCCTTAATCGTGAGGGTATTACGATCATAGTAGAGCTAGTCAGGGATGCTGTCACTTCACCAACAAACAGAAACAACCTAATAACATCGGACAAGTTTGTGTCACAAAAATAAGTTTGTGACAACTAAACGCTACTTGGCCACAGGGAAAATGCAGCTACACATATAACAAACTACGTATATTTCTCTATATATAATGCAGTAGAATATTATATCAAACAATGAGTGCCCCCCCAGACCACATACCATTCGACAAATCATGCTGTTTCCTCATGATATTCACCAACTACAAAGAAACTAAGCTGACTTCATGGCCATAGCTGGACCACCCGGTGTAGTTGGTGCTATAGATGGGACACATAATCGCACAAATTATTGCACCATCAAAAGATGAACGCGCATTTGTTTACAAGCTGCTGGACATGTAAGAGGCTGACAATTAGCGGAACATATCTTGACTAGTAGGTATATCATTCTTGGTTTCATGTTTTATCAGTGACACTTTCTCCCCATTCCTTAGTAAAAGTTGGTCTTAGCATCTTTGTGAATAGGTTTTAAGAGGAAACTCTTAGTTAGAAACCTTTACTGCTGTTTGGGAGGCCTCTTAGTGGTAAGATAAAATGTTTTTTGAATACAGCTCCTGATTGATGGAGTGCTGCAGAGATAGTTTTCCTTCTGGCTCAATTAATTTGTTTGGCAGGATGGACAGCTCTAGGAAAACTGTCTTGGAGGTTCTAAATTTCCATTTTACAATTATAGTGGACTGTAATTACATTCTAGAGACCACAAATATGATTAAGAGACACAGGTTGCATCTGAGATCAATTTGAATTGTTATGCCAAAAGGTCTGAATACTTATGTTCATGAGGTATTTCAGTTTTTCATTTTCAGTAAATTAAAAACAATTATGGTGTATTGAGTGTAGATTGATTGAGATTGCAAAAAATGAGTCAATTATATATTAGTTCTACAAAAAAAAATATAGAGGAAGTGAAGGGGTCTGAATACTTTCCAAAGGCACTGTAGATCCCATTTTAATGATAGCCCTTAATTACTGTATGTGTCCAAAGCATTCATTGCAAATAGTTGTGTGCTTTAAGTAATAGTGTTCATTACTTCAGACATGAGATGATGAAATGTTAAGATTTTATTTAAAAGATGTATAATTTTGGGGCATTTTTCATATCAACCTCAATGGTGCCTAGTTAGGTAAATAACAAAGTTAATTAATTTAGAAATGTATAATTTAAAAGTCATCATTATTAACAGGCAACACCTCAACCAGCACTTATGTTAATAACATGATACATCAAAATTGCCTTACCTGCCAAGGTTATTTATTAGCCTAGTTTTATCACATTTTTTGTGTGTTGTTCCCTTTATTAATATGCAAAAACAAATTCCATTGATTTACAAAATTTGACTTATTTTTCAGTTTTCAGCATTTCAAAAATGTCTTCAGGCATCACATTTCATCATCTCTCCTCAATATCAGCTAACCCAACAGAATACTGCACTCTGGAACATAGGTGGAAATCCCGGGGGGGACAGGGGGGACATGACCCCCCCAACCTTGGGAAAACTACGATTTGTCCCCCCTAATTTATAAATGTAAACATAACTATGTAATTTCAATAATAGTAATAAGACGCAATGAAAGCACTTGTGCTGAATATAGACATTTAATAGACACTTTAAGTTTCAAAACATTGCGACACCCCCGCCCTTTGCCTCACAGTGGTTTGATCCCCAGCACTCAGCAGTGGCACATCGTGCAGGTACGGTGCATGTGTTGGAATCTGGCTGTCTGTTGTTGGTGGTTGACTTTCAGTAAGTAGTTCAAAAAAAGGATTATGTTACACATTTGTTTACTTCTACCACTCAATACAAAACAAACATTTCTAACCGTCACCAGCCTTCATTTTCTCTACATTGACATACAGGTCACTCGTTATGTTAGCTAGCAGTTAGCTGATGTTTGCTAGCAAGCTACAGTAACATCAACCAACTTTTGCAGCTGTTTGAATTCGAGTCAATGAGAGAAGCTTGCAATGCAGTTTATGTAGTGTTCCTTAGCTGTCAAGGTGACAGTGTTCGTGTCCACCGTCTGAAAAGCACTCAGTGCACGTAACTAATGTGAGGCTAATCCAGTAAATTTGTTTTATGTTGGTAGGGTTCACACACAAAAGCTCAATTTGCAGAGCTACAGTAGCAAGCAAACCGATGGTGCAAACTAAAACAGTATTACAGCACTACTTTTGGTGTCCCCCTCAAAAATTGCTCTTGAGAAAACTTTATGTAATTGTCCCCTCCAAATTTGATATCACATTTTCGCCCCTGCTCTGGAAGATACCTCACACTTTTCATCCTTAAAGTCGACGCCTCCTTTGGTCATCATTCTTTTCAATCTTCTGCTGCCAATGACTGGAACAAACTGCAAAAGACTCTCAAACTTCTATCAGCCCTTATTCATTCAAACCCAGAATATGATTTGATTGGTTTTGTATGTGTTTGACAATAAGTGTCAAATTTGATCAAGATGAAAATGTGTTCCTGTTTTGATATTTGAAGCTAGACACACAGATCTCTTCTATACTAATAATACTAGTGAACTGGAGCTAGGCGCGAAGACTTTAAAATGTTAATTACAACTACAGTACTGTAGTACTGTAGAACAATGGGGAGATAAAAAAAAAATGACTAGGCACTACTAATGTTTTCGAGGAGGCTTAAAGTTTAAGACTGAAGAGCAGGGGGCAGACAGGCAGGCAACAAATTCAATCAGACATTTCAGAACCTGCCATTATTCTCCTGATGGGGAAAAATGTTCTGCTCACACTGACAAAACCAGTAGCATTTGTGTGACAGATTACCAGGCACTTGAATGGACATAGTAACAGACTTGCAGTCTATGCAGCATTTCCAACTTTAAACCACTAAACACAATGCTATTCCAATAGGATGAGATTAAAGGAAGTATGCTATTTTGTTTGAAGATTTTAGGTTTTTGGACATCACTGGAAGAGACGTTATAAAACTTCTTGTTAGAAACTAAACGTCTTGGTTATTTTACAGTTTATTGTTAGAACCTTTTAATTTGATGAGAAATGCGGGATTTACAGTCAGCAGGGTCTTTCGAGCTGAAGTGATGTAGAGAGGTAAAATGATGGTTGCGATCCAGAGTCTTATACTAAGATGACTGATTCCTTGTGTGAAAGTGAATCTCCTTTCTTTTAGGTGGTTTAAAAGATGTTATGCCTTTGTATTCCACACTGACAACCGAGGGTTGATACAAATCTATCTCTCCACTCTCCATCTATCTATCCACAACTCAGCCTGTGGTTTTAATAACTTGCCATTATGTTTTAGCCTAGAGTCTGTCAGGATTGGACTACTTTACAAATACACTTAAAATTGTTTAATCATAAAAATGTACATTCATGATCGTACAGTACACATTCTATCATACAGTAAACAGTAGCATTCTTCGTTATCACAGAACTCCCTTTTGACAAAGCGTTTGTTTCCAATTATCAAAGATTTTGTAGTTTTCCACTAGATACAGATAATCAGAATGACAATAAAAATGTCCCCAGTGAAATGGCCATTTTTGGGATTTCCATGTGTTTATCCACTCTTAGAGAAATGCCTTTTAGTGGAAAAGTATTAGTTTATCTGTCCTGGCTAATGTCCTGCTAGGTCATTTGTTACAACAAAATTATATTGGCTAGATAGACCCATGAAAAGAGTGAAAACTCCCATCTTGAAGTTAATCTTTGTATTGTTATTTAATCAGCTTTCAGATTCTTGCACTGTTTAAATGTAAATTAGTCATCCATTAGCCAGTCTATTGCTATGCTTGCCTCTTTCGTCATCTAACATAACTCTAGCCTTGATGAGCCCATCTGCAATTTATTATCGGTCTCTGACCCTTCATTTTGTCTTGATACAAAAAAACAAGAGTTGAACACAGTCATTAATGAAGATTTATTAAATGTATTTAAGGTGTATTTAAGGTGGTCTGTGTCCCATAATGAACAGATTTCCATCCAGTACGGCTACTAAACTTTCAGTGTATAGTAATGACTTAATATGCAAGAAAATACAGAGAACCCATTTTAGATGGACAAGTGACATTCAGCTTGATTATAAGGATCATGTGCCTTTATTGAGATCAGTGTCCTGAATAGCATATTCTGATGACAGTTTTCTGATTATTAAAAGTATGAAATAAAGACATCCATAAAACAGTCATAAAAAAGCCACAGAAAATCACAGTGCAACTTTAATGTATAAGACAATATGAATCATGTGGCCAGAAGTCCTGTTCCACACAAATGTAGACCTACAAATGTAGGTCACTACACCTTGTGGAACCCAATGAAACATTAACTTATCATACATGAAATTATCACACTTAAAGGAAGAGTTAGCTATTTTTTAACCTGAGGCCTATTTACAGATTATCTAGAATAATCCTAGCTCATTGACACATTTCTTTTGTAAATTATTTCAGTTTTGAGTTTTTCAGATTTTTCCTGCAGTCTCTCTCGGGGCTAAAATGGAAGTGAACGAGGCAACTGATATTGCGTTTGAAAATATATGATACATTCGGTTTTCCAAAATGGGAAGGCCACAGTGTATTGATATAGACTGTATGTTCTCCTGAAAATGTTGTGCCAAAACAAGCATTGTATCAATGGTTATGTTCTACGTGAAACCAATTTCAGTACCTCCCCATACAATTCCTGCAGAATGGGACTTAGGACAGAATTATCCAAATAGCTATTACATGCCTACTTACAGAATTGAGAGTTGTCCGTTTGGTCCCTCCGGCCTATGCCTCTTCTTCCAGTTTACTTTGGGGACGTGGATGGTTTCCAAAACTTATGGAGCCAAATTGAGCTCAAATGTATTGACTGAAGAAAAGAAAAATGCAACTGAAAGATTTCATAGTATGAAAAAACTAACTTCAATCGTGTGAAAAAAATAAAAAAATTTGATTCAAAAGTGGTAAAAGTGTATGCTAAAATCTTTGTGTGGATTTTCGCATCCAATTTTAAAATGTCTTTGGTCAAACATGTTTTTTTCACGTTCGCTTCTTTTCGTGATTACAATTTCTTTCCGCCTTCGTTCGAGTCATCTTTTCTCAAAACCAAGTTTTGAGCCCCTACTGGAATGGAGGCGGGGCTTTATCTGGTCATTGAATTCTCAATTTTAGTCTTTCCCTGCACTGCTTTCCCAATGCAACCTGTGGGGAGAAGTTTAAGAATTGTGTAAGCTAGGCTAAATATGTACATTTAAACAGAATAATATACTGTTATTCCCAGGTTGCATCAACGTCACTGTTGCCATGGTCAAAGACACAGATATTGATTAAAGTTTAATCCTTTAAACGTAAATACAATTGGCACATCTCCATTGCTAGATATCTGGTATGGTTTCTCTTTATGTTCATGCAGAAAACAGTACAAATGCAATGTAGTGAAACATATTGGTGAACTCATCCCTCCATGGGACACATAAAAAGAGTGCTATTTTCTTTCATATCATGTGAACTGTCGTGTACATGTGCGCCATTTACCTGAGGAAGCATTGGCACCAGGATGCACTCTTGGAAGACAAGTGTGTGTGTGTGATGCTCTGGGCCATGTTCTGCTGAGAAACCCTGGGTCAGAGCATTCATGTGGACGTCAATCTGACACATGCCACCTACCCAAACATTTTTGCAGACCATCTACACCGCTTCATAGCAATGGTATTCCCTGATGGCAGTGGCCTCTTTCAGCAGGATAATGCGCCCTGCCACACTGCACACATGATGAAGAGTTCAAGATGTTGCCCTGGCCTCCAAATTCCCCAGACGTCAATCCGACTGAGCATCTGTGGGATGTGCTGGACCAACAAGTCAGATCCATGGCCGGCTCCACCATGCAACTTACAGGACTTGAAGGATCTGCTGCTAACGTCTTGGTGCCAGATACCACAGGACACCTTCAGGGGTCTTGATTAGTCGATGCCTCAGTGGGTTGATGCAGTTTTGGCGGCATGCAGAGGACAAAACCATGTTTCTGTATGTTTTTGGTAATGCAGATACTTATTTATGTTTCTAATTAAGAATAATCATCTTTAGCTTCTAAACATTGTGAATGCATTCATTTGATCTTACGGTCTCTTATGGTCCTATTGTTTTTGATTAAAGACATAATAATTATACCCTGTGAGTTCACTTAGAAATATGGGTGGGTTTCCCCAAGACAAGTGGGCCCTAAATTTCTTGTCAGGGCCAAACCTCACCTGAACTTAAACTGGCCCCTCAGTCTCCTTATAATTTACATACGGCAGATGCATATTGGATATGTGTATGGTACAAGTATAGTACAGCTCCATTTAAACATGTATGGCTCCAGGTATTATGACATCTGTTACTATGTGGGCCGTTGAGCGATGCTCATAACCTCAACAATCAAAGCTGTTGCAGAGCGTGGTTGGCACACGCACGCATAAACGTGCCGAGCACACGCAAGGGGGGAAGTTTTGGGAGGAACACAGCCCCTAGCTTAGCCAATGATATATATCACATATGCATGAACAAGTACACGTAATTGGCAGTCCATAGTACCGTGTAAAGCTGCACATTCTTGTTTAGGAGGCTGTGTAGAATTTAAACCCAGATTGACTTAATGAAGTTTATCTATTTTAGCTTTATTTTCTCTCTGTCTGTGCAGGTAGGCGATCCACTAAAACACTTTTTAATGTTCTGTTTTGCTACTGCACAGAGAAAATTAGAAAATACTCATTTGTAAGGCCCCTGATGGATGGCTACAATCTATTATTAAATGTGTTTAATACCCTTTTACTTATGGCATACTACGGCTTTCTAAATTGCCAAGACAAAACCTTGAGAGATGGATTCCAAGTGCCACTGAAATGGCATTTCCTTGGTCTGTAGACTAACGTCTATCACTAGGTCGATCAGAACTGTCAACCAAGTAATCTCTTGCTGCCAGCCGCATAGCTGCAGACCACTCTCTCATGAAATATTACATTATGTTCTATTAATACTGTGACATACCGACACATTTAGTAAAAATAAAACTAATAAAAAGAAAGGAATACAAACTTTACATAGCACAATCATTTATAGTTATTGGGGAAACAATTCTAAACATGCAACATCTACCTGTTTTATACCACGCTGTATTACAATTAACAACTTAACAACAAATTAACCACAGCAATTATTGTATGATAAGTAATACATTTGCCAAATATACATTCCAATGGACTTAAGCACCCATATTCTACTGTCTGAAAGAGTGCAGGCAATACTGATGCAGTGCTGTAGTGTCTGGAGAAGTGGGTATACTGTAATGTTGCCAGATACCTGCCTCAGTCTCAGACTCACACTGCTGAATTAGTCAAATAAGACAGTCAGGAAAACATAGTAGTCATTCCCTCAGTAGCTCACATCCGCAACCTAGTTTCCAAAAAATTTGGGACGCTGTGTAAAATGTAAAGAAGAAAAGAATGCAATGATGTGTAAATCATTTAAACCCTATATTCAATAGAAAATAGTACCAATACAACATATCAAATGTTAAAAAGACTTTGAATTTGATGCCAGCAACACCTTTCAAAAAAGCAGGGACTGAGGCTCCAAAAGACGAAACATAATGCTAAAATAAAAAACCTGGTGGAATATCATAGAACTAATTCGACCATTTGCTCAGCAACATGATTATTTATAAAAAGATTATTCCAGAGAGGATGGGCCTGTCACAAGTGAGGATGGGAAGGGGTTCACCACTGTGAAAGACTGCTAAGTCAAATAGTGCCACAATTCAAGAATAGTGTATCACAACGTAATATGAGTTTGAGGATTTCATTTTCTATGGGCTATTTAATGTAAATAGGCTATTAAATGTAATGAAATACATAGACGGATAAGCTCCAGTTAAGTCTATTGAACAATCACCGTTCTGAAAATGTACCGAACAGTCTTGTTGATCATCACATTGAAACAAGGACACTTGATTTTTTTTCTTGAAAGTTATGTCTTTTTTACTTACCCAATATCATTAAAAGATTCAGAGATTCCAGAGAAATCTCTGTGTGCAATGGACAAGGGAAAAAACCAATATTGGATGCTTGTGATCTTCGGGCCCTCAAGCAGCAATGCATAAAAACAGACACGATTCTGTCGTGGACATCACTGCATGGGCTCAGGAACACTACCGAAAACCATTGTCTATGAACACAGTACAGTATGTCGCTGCATTCTCAAATGCAAGTTAAAACTCTACCATGCAAAGAAGAAACCATAAATAAACAACATCCAGAAATGCCAGCGCCTTCTCTGGGCCCAAGCTCATAGATGGACTGAGGCGAAGTGGAAAACTGTCCTGTGGTCTGACAAATCAAATTTTGAGATTCTTTTTGGAAGTCATACATGTAGACGTTACATCCTCCGGGCTAAAGAGGAGCACAGATCCGGCATGTAGTCAGCGCACAGTGCAAAAGCCAGCATCCGTGATGGTATGGGTATGCATTAGTGCACATGGCATGGGTGACATGGGTGAGCAACATATGCTGCCATCCAAACAACGTCTTCTTCAGGAAGGCTTCAGCAAGACAATGCCAAACTACATTCTGCAAGTATCAAAAGAGCAGTTGGTCTCCTCAGTTCCCAAACGCTTAGAGAGTACTGTCAAAAGAAAAGGTGATGCAATACAGTGGTAAAGATGCCCCTTGTCTCAATTTTTTTTGACATGTGTGGCTGGCATCAAATTCAAAATGGGTATGTGTTTTGCCAAAAACAATAACATTTCTCAGTTTCAGCATTTGAAATGTTGTCTTGGTACTATTTTCAATTAGATATAGGAATAAATGATTTGCACATCATTGCATTCTGTTTTTATTAGCATTTTACGCAGCGTCCCAACTGTTTTGGAAACGGGGTTGTAGTTTGCTGTCTATTAGTTGACCTGTTGTGATCCACTTGCTGCTGTCTGTTTTTGTAAAGACTTCTACTTCTTTGTTCCTCTTAATCATGATTGGTGGCATTAGATCTACAATGCACTGGCTGCAAAATACACATTGAAAATAGATCAAAATAATGTGAGAAAGAACCAAGGTCAAATACAAATACTTGATAAATTATAGAAAGGTATACCTACTGTATCAGAGGGGATTAAAAATGCTGCATTCGCAATGCTTACTGAAAACAAATGGGTTTACGACAGGGGTATTCAACTTTTACGAGGGCGGGTGCCTGCTGGTTTTCTGTTCTACCTAATCATTAATTACACCCACCCGGTTTTCCAGGTCTAAATAAGTCCCTGATTAGGGGCGTGCAATGAAAACATGGTGTGGAACTGGCTTTGAGGGCCAGAGTTCCTGCGTATTGCCCCGACTACACCAATGTCTGAAAGATTATTAGTTGCTGCTATGCTAACAGTATGTGTGTTATAAAATGCACTCTAAGCGTACTCACATTACATAAGAATTAACACGTTTCTATGCATGTTTTAATGATGCTGGTGCTTGGTGCTTATTTGTTGCTTTCCCACAGTCGACACTCAGAACAATAAACAATTTCAGGTAAATTATACTGAAAAAAAACACAATAACTTAGAGGGATGGCGTTTTACTTCAAGATGTTTGAATATATAATATATTCGGTTTTATGGAATATAAATCATCCTCACAGTGTTCACTTACAGGAAGCACTTTAAATAAATAAAATTATTTTGGAAATCCTGAACTAGCCGACCTGAAGAAGATGGAATACATGTTAACGTAAAGAGATCTATTTGAAACTGAAATTGCTGGATTATAGAAGACCATGCAAACATGGAGTGTTCTAGAATTGATGGATACTGTATGCTGTAGAGTTCAATCTATTCTAAACTCAAGACCTTCACTTGGTTTTCTAAAATCATTACCTAATTTCAAATGTCACCATTCATCATCACAGCTAACCTAGAGGTAGCTGTAAATGGGGCTGACATGCATAACAAATGAACAGGTTGACACTGGAATATTTTCTCCTGAGGTCATGTTTCCCCTCTTTGACAGATTAGGGATCTTAAAAACATTTAAAAACATAATTAAACTAGGGCCAATATACATTGAAAGCGGTCTCCTTGGGATACATTGCAACTCATACATTTCTTTACATGTTATCTCTTAATAACAGACACTGGTTAAAAGCTAAATTAACCAAACATTTTAATTAGGAAATTGAGCTTATTAATACACTGACAGAATTGTAAATCCAATTGATACTGAAAATAGCAATAAGATGGTAATATTTAACAAATTGTTCTCTACCGTCTGTTAATGTTAATCAACACCTTTTGAAGAGCTTTCTTTTTGTCTGTACATGTTTAATTACTTATTTTACCTATTAAGTCCCTTTTTAAACTCAGTTGTATTTTAACAACTTCAGTAAGAAACATTGAGAGCAAGTACCTGGTAAGGTTATGGAGACAAAAAGAGAGACGAAAGCCTTGAATTAAAATCTCTACAAAAAAATCATAACAAAATACAAAACTATCAAAGGGATTCTTCAGCCAAAAAAGGAAACATTCTTTAAGTAATCATTCCAGAAGCTCAAGTGAAGAATGACAGAAAATTAACAGACATTTTGTATTTGGTCACTATGAACCATTATGAACAAATTATAATTAATTATTATAATTATTACCATGTAGAAAATTAGACATACAGTTAGTCACATGATCGGTTAAGAAAATTACATACATTGGAATCCTAAACCACTAAATACAACCCTGAAAACAAAAAACCTTCGGAGTCTGTCATTTTACTTACATCGTTCAAAATACATTTATTTTTACTGAATTTAATCAACATATGAACTAAGGCAGGAATAGTTAGTATCACCAAAGTATAACAAATCTGTATAATTTCTATGTCTGTAGCTAGCTAGCTATTTGATGATTGAAATATGAGGTATTTTTACAATTATGATTGGAAATCGTGTAAATATTTGTATATCAGAACAAGAAACATGAACATTTACAAAGTTCTCCCTACGCCAATTCCGTCTGGCTAGTGGGTTTCAAGGAGCGATTCTGGCTTCAACAAAAGCTGTTTTTAACATAGCTATTTACATTTATGATTGAAAAAAAGTACACACAACAGATTAATGATACTGCAGGGGCATTGCTTACTGAAATCAAGTGAAGCTAAAACGGACTTGCATACACATTAATTATTTCACAAAACATGAGCTGATTTTTTGCAGGGAGATAATCCTCATTTGGAATGTGCTTAGTTAACTAATTTATCATTCTAGCTTCTGTGACAAAAAAATCAAATCAAATAAATAATTAAAATCAGATTATTTGTTACTTTGTTACTCAAATTAATGACATCAAAAAGTAATAATATTCAAATAAAGCATTCAAAGAATAATGAGCAATGACTGTCCAAAGCTTGTAATTTCTTCTAACACACGCTGTTAAAGTATTCCATCAACACTGTCAATCTAGTAGGCCTATAATCACTATAATAACATTCAGATTTTATTACTATTATCTGTGATTTATTAAGACTTTGTTAACAGCATTTGTAAGCCTACTTTTTCTTGCATTTTCAGAGCACTGAGCGCCCCATGTTCATTTGTTGAATTTGAATGCCGGTAAAATCTTTAAAACACTGATTTTTGGAGGGTCTGTGTCTTGAAAATGCAGACTTTTATAAGGAAATGGGACTTCTGGTTATTTTATTATTTTAGCATTGAAAAGAGGGAGATTTTGTGCATCAACTTTAATGTGACTCTGTTGCAATATTACAGTATGTATTCTAATGGTGCTAGAATAAATATGCTTGAACTGTATTCACATTCTTCTCTGCTGACAGTGAAGAATGCACCGGAGGTCAGTGAATGTAACAGGGCGGTTTGTATGTTGCAAAGGCGAGCTACTTGGCTGGTGAGTAATTTGGCTGTTTTAACACATCCTTACTTGTTTCCTTCTCAAATCTAATTGGCGAAGGTCAGAGGGTTAGGCCTTGGACTTTCTGCTCCAGTACAGTTGAGAACAACATGAGGAGGTAGATTCCAAGGAATTAGGAGTCCACAAACTGAGATACAGCTCTAGCAGCAGCCATTGTGTGTTCATGTTATCTACCCTGAAACCTGAAAAACTATGACTCTCTCCCCTGAAAAACTATAACTCTCCCCCCTGAAAAACTATGACTCTCTCCCCTAAAAAAAACTATGACTCTCTCCCCTAAAAAATCCATGACTCTCTCTCCTGAAAAACTATGACTCTCTCCCCTGAAAAAACTATGACCCTCTCCCCTGAGAAACTTTGACTCTCTCCCCAAAAAAAACTATTACTCTCTCCCCTGAAAAAACTATTACTCTCTCCCCTGAAAAAACTATGACTCTCTCCCCTAAAAAAACCCTTACTCTCTCCCCTGAAAAACTATGACTTTTTCCCCTGAAAAATAACTCTCTCCCCTGATAAACTCTCAACTGATTCTTTTTTTCTTCTTCTCCTCTAATCAAGGACTCATCAAATTAATTCATCAGGCTATAGTGGGAAATATGAAGTGGTCTATTTCTATTTATTGCCTAGTATTAATTCCTTCTCTGATGGTATTTCATGTGCCTTTTTCCACTCTGATCAATACAAAAATGCCACGTCGTTCATTAAAGTTTTAATGTGCATGACGATTCAAATGCATCCTGTCATTTCTAAATGTACTGTATAATATGATAAGTCTTATAATATAGCTTGTTTCCAACCCCAACAAACAATTTTGTTTAATACAGTATTTAATCAGCCATCCTCCTCAAATAATAAGGATGAAGATGCAATCTTCACAACAGGGAGGAAATCTGATTTAATTCGGACATCTAGGGATTATTACAACCAGACCAATTAATATGGACTTTAACTGCCAATATGTACAATATGATCACAGGCAAAATGAGAGTGAGGCACAATCAAACAACATATATTGAAGAGATTACAGCAGGACAAATAGGGATTGTTTGGCCTTAAAAGAACTGTGATTTGCATTCTACCTGATAATAGTTGATTTGGATTCATTTGGTTTTAAAGCAAAACCTCAAAATAAAATGCACATATACTGTACATTATGTGAGAATATAACACATGCATTATGTTGGTATTCACACAGAAATATCCATTCAATACACCTCTACACCCAACACATTTGATACCATATATGAAATGCCTAAAAATGCATAAAAATGATTAGGACATATAAACATTAGACAGTCTCTCAGGTCTGGTCATCAGCAGTACCAGCCAATGAGTTAATTGCTTCCAAAACCTTAATGGAAAAACCACACCGTTCTGTCATGGTTTAAACCATTTATTTCTATGTATCAGGCTGCACTTGTCAGCTCAGCTGCTGGACTGCCGCAAGGCGAGGGTGATTAGCAGCAGCCCTAAACAATTCATTCTCGAGTTCAAGTGTTGGGCAGATGCTGGTTGTGTATGTTTTGGTACTCGAAAGCCGTGTTTATCGACAACATTAAATTATTCATTCTTTCACCATATGAACAAATGTCAGCCCTCCCCCCGAGGCAGCACTGGCCCTATTTGCGCCTGCCTGTATTCTGGACATTGTCAGTTTGCTGTGACCAGGATTCCACTTGGCCACAATGACAAAGTTCTGGTGCAAAGTGATGACTTAGACTGCTGTGCCCCTTTGGGCCCAACATTATGATTATATGGTTTAGTTATACTTTAGATATGTGTTCTACCCCAGCTGTAGTAGGCAATCATGGGTAAAAGGCACACAAGTTGCGGACAAGACTTTTTTCTTTTCTGAGCCATGGAAAATCAGGCACCAACATTATCATGTTTAGACCTAAGAAATGTTTACCATTATCACGTATAGATATAAGGAAATGATTATCAGTATTACGTATAGCCCCTGTCTCAGCCCCAAGGTCTTACGCTGCTATATTATTGTGCTGGGGGAGTAGGGTCAGTTCTCCTTCTCCACTATAAATCCTTGTAGATCTAAGGAATGCATTTTTTACATTTTCCCTGTCTCCTGCCGTTTTAAACTTAGGAGGACATGAGGTCTTGGCCCACACCTGCGGAGTACCAGGCTTGAAAGACTGGTTGCTGTCCCTGTCCAAAGTCCTGGTTGTGTTGCAGATCAAGACGATACCTGACGATTTTAGCTGCCACTCTGCTGACCCCCCCCCCCCCCCCCCCCCCCCCCCCCCCCGCTCCGTGTTGTCCCTGTCCTTGCCCATCTGGTCATGCTTCCGACCTGGACTAGGTTTAAATAGACTCTGGACTATTTCAACCTAGATGAAAAAACAAATGATTATCATTTTCACGTATAGATCTAAGTAAATGCCCATGGAAAATCTCAAACAAACAAAAAAGCAGCTGGTCAGTGTTATATCTGTTCTTTATTTTTTTCATGAGTGAGTAAGAAAGCTAGCACTTGACACATGTTAACCATTCTGCATAGCAACTACCTTTGAATGAACGGACAACCAGTCCTTTTACATAGCAACTACCTTTGAATGAACGGACAACCAGTCCTTTTACATAGCAACTACCTTTGAATGAACGGACAACCAGTCCATTTACATAGCAACTACTTTTGAATGAATGGACAACCAGTCCTTTTACATAGCAACTACCTTTGAATGAACGGACAACCAGTCCATTTACATAGCAACTACTTTTGAATGAATGGACAACCAGTCCTTTTACATAGCAACTACCTTTGAATGAACGGACAACCAGTCCATTTACATAGCAACTACTTTTGAATGAATGGACAACCAGTCCTTTTACAGCAACTATGCAAAAACAACTAACTGGCTTGCATCTATGTCAACCTGACAAAAGAGAATGAACAACTACATTTTGTCCAGACTATATCTTCTGATGGAAGAATTGAATTGTATGCATTTTCTTGTGAAAATATAATTTCATTTACAATATAACATTTTATTCTGTTGGTAATGCTTTATAAAAGCAATAAACTAAAATACTGTACTACTGGCAGTTGTTTAAAGCACATTATACACATAGTCTCCTCATTTTACACATAGTCTCCTGATCTTCTTTCCCCATGCTTTCCACTTCGCATGATACTTGTAACTTGTTAATCCTTCACATCTGTCCGAAAGACCTTTTTTCCAGAACTATGCAGGCTCTAGGTACAATGGCTGTGGCTGGCATCCGTGACTAACCCTAACAGAGAAATCCTGATCTTTTCTAAAGTTTTGAAACTAGTCTCAAATTAAAGCTGATATTCTGACTTCGACCCCATGTCATTGATCTAATTTCTTGGCTTAGCTGTAGCCCCAATTGTCATCCATACATTTCTGCATGTTTAAAGGACTCTGAATAAATGGGACTGTTGTTTAGTTTGCTTTTGTAAACAATACCGGAGTTAAGATCAATTGTGACATACCTAGCACACAATGTCACCACAACATTGTATTAGAGAAAAACAGAGAGAGCAAATTATATTAAAATATTAGAATTATGTAGTCAAGTTAACTGAATAATTTTCTTATTTTTCAGGATATCAATGCTAAACCTTCCAAAGGTTATCACGGTGGCTTCTTTGATTATTCCACTATGTTTCAAGTTGATAAGCCATTGTGAAGTGGATTTACAAAATATTCCAAATCAACACCGATTTATTGATTTATTAGTAACTCTACCATTAAAAACCTATCCAGGAATCTCCAAAACCTTGATCAAAACCTCCCCAGGAATAACAACTCACTTACTAACATACTTTTAATAACATACTTTTGAGGATTCTCTGCACTCCAGGTCACCTTAACATCTTACCATATTTCCATCTCTACCCAGGGTACACAGCTGGTATATAGTATGGGAGATCACACCTCCCGGCCTCTTTAATAGAATGCTTCTGCACTTACCATTTCCCCATGGATTTAACGAAGGGCTCTGTAAATGTTCCTGATTTTACCATCTGAAAGCGGCGTTAGAACTCCAAAGTGATCTTGTGCTACCATGTAAACACCAGCTGTCACGCTCAATGGCTTTTACTGGCAGATATGTGGGACAAAAAATGAACACTCTATGCTCCTATTGATTTTCAAATCAATTGACTTATCTCAGATTTAATACTGTATCTCATTTTACACTGTGTTCTCAATTTCAGGTTGACTCAAATGTGAACAGGCTGGTGCTTGAACATTGAGCATTTCCACCCCAGGGTAAGAGTTTGGACCAGGGTTGAGTCAACTCACGTTAACAGTATCCCTCCAGGATAGGGCATTCTGCCATTGGTAAAATGCCATCATCAAATGGTTCAGGTTGTCTTTGTGTCAAGTAGTGGTGATATATGGGGAAAATCGCTAGGGAAGCCAAGCCAGGGGGAGAAAATCCATATTTCAACCTCTACAAGATGTTATTCATACTCCATGCCATTATGTGTGCCAATATTTTAATTTTTAAATGATACTGTTGGTGGATATCCAATGTATGGAAATTTTGATATTCTTACATGTCTTACATGTGGTACACTATGTTCATACTAGATTTGAAGTCTTATCGCTGTCAGATTGACAAGCTTTTCCCTGATGGGTGACAGAGACTTGGGACAACGGTTCAGTGTCACGTCAATCCCGCCACAATGAATTGGATTATCTTCACATGGACCAAATGCCTTTTCACACGTCTGGGTGCAGTTTCTATCCAGATGTCAGCTGAGAAGATGAAAAAACAAGCTACCTGATTAGGTCAATGACTCAGCTGATTCTAGATTGTGCAGTTGATTCTAGATTGCGCTGAGCTCAAGTTTCAAACACCATCCGACTTTCTTCTCCAAAGTAAAATACTGTATATTCCACATACATACAAATCACACTGCATTGTGAAAGGATTGCTCTGTTCAATGACTGGTAATATTTGTCTCATTTCTGGGGGTGGAGGTCAGTCAGCAGTCAAGAAATCTTTTGGAAGTCAGGATTGACTAAATTCCTGACTGAAGAAATGTCAGTCTTGGTTGGTTAGGGCATCATCATAAATGACAGTGTGATTTGCCAAGGGTACTGCCCAGCGAGCCTTTCAAATCTAAGCCAGATGTTAGCTGGCCAGGTTACCTATATACACACAATGGTCAGGTCTGAGAGTACATGTGGAGTGTGTGATTTGACAAGTCAACCATTATCCCACTATCACTGCTTAAAATATTAACAAGCCCTTTGCAGTAGCTTGCCTGATGACATATCACCAACATAAACCTATAGTAAAGCCAAAAGCATGAGCTAAGTGACGCTACAACAGCTAAGTGTCACTGTTTTGATACTTGTATTAAATTCAGCTGAATGCCAACTTCACACCTTTTTGCACCGGTCATGTTCACACCACAGTAAATACATTGATCTATTGTGAATCTACTGAATTGACTG
Source organism: Esox masquinongy (assembly GCA_016801175.1). Lineage (NCBI taxonomy): Eukaryota > Metazoa > Chordata > Actinopteri > Esociformes > Esocidae > Esox > Esox masquinongy. The sequence goes on along the minus strand of JACXGI010000176.1, from coordinate 151,065 downwards.
TCTGTATGGATTGTTATCAACAGGAGTTGACTCCTCTTCATTTAACTGACTGGATGGTATGCAAAATTTGATTGATCTTTTTGTGATTTGAATTCCCCTTTTTTGATTGTATATACAATACTATATAGATGAATGATAGGAACATGATTCTGTTTTTTTATAATGATGCATGATGATTATTTAAATGGAAAATATTCATTCAAGTGCACTGTTAGGGTTTGTTTAATTAGTGAATAGTTTGAATGTTGGTCCCTTGTTGCCTCAGTTGTGTGAGCCACAGTATGTTAATGGAGTGAAATTATACTCTTCACTGTAAACCAACACACAATCAATTTGGGCATGTTGGTGTCTTCAAAAGGTAAGAGTGAACTGAGTGGATCATCACACCATTATACTTTGTGTCGATGGCTCCTGATTTTACAACCTGTCAGACAAACGGGAAGCCATAGTAAGTTCTTGTACTCTGTACACGTGTACAGGAGTCATACCTGGCATGCTGAGTTGTTAGTAGTGTGCAGTGTGAAAAGGTAAGCAACTTAAGCGTGATTTCAAAAAGCAGTGCCTGCCACACGCAAGCTCTGACTTAGGGTCAGGATAACAGAATCTCTAAGCATAGTCTGAGAAAAAGATGGAGAGACAGCCAGAAGGTTCCCCTGGTGACCATCCACTCACATTTTGTCTGCTCTATGAATTGGTGTATCCAAAAGGTGCTCTGTGCACCTGGAGTTTGATAAATGCAAAGGGCCATTTGTTACAAAACAAATCACTAAAAGTTTAATGACGTGCCAAGTCTCCTCACGCTCTGTACACCTGTAGTCCGAACTGAAGCTACCACTGCTCTACGCACTTATCGCAGTCTCACCCACTTAATAACCAGCATCTCCTCTCCTAGCGACATTTCTCTGTTCGTCTAACTGTGATGCAATTTGAAGGGTCTTGCCACATTTCTCTGTAGGGATATGAGCTGTGCTCTTTGCTCTTTTTAAAGGTAGAACTGTCTAAACAGCACCCTAAAATGTCAAAATGTCATGTTTTAATTGTCTGTTCTCTTTCTCTGAATGTCCATGAGCACCAGCTTGACATGGAGGATTTTTACTCCCTAATTTAATTGTGTCTCAAGTGACCATTTCAAAAGGCAATGCACTGGTTTGACACCCACTGGGGATTCTGCACATTGACAGTTTTTTGAATACCACTACTGACATCATATGGCCATAGACAGAATGCATGCAGCATGTTTTACTGTTTTGTTTTTGAGGTTGTGAAAGGTTGTTACTGTAGTTAATGGCACTGCTATGTGGAGGGGTCAGTTAAGTTGTCATTTTTATATTGACGTTGTAGGAGTATAAGTGCAATCTTGTCTCTGACTCTGCAAAATAAAAATTAAAACATAATATTACATATTTGTCCAGTGTACTAGGAAGAGTGGAACTTTCCAGTCATGGAACCCACATGTATATGTGCGGTGCAGGCTCCTCTCATCTGATTTACCTTCAGGGGGCACTCTTGATCCATCTGTCTACCGATCAATCCCAACACAGACAAATAAGAGCAACACTTCAGAAACACCTTCTCTAGTGACAAAAATCCATATTGTAAAAAATATAAAAGTCACATAACAGATTTAAACAGGCATATGTAAATTAATTTTTATCATCAACATTTATGGATTTCTTACCATTCCAAAGGTCACAACACTGCAGCAGACTCCATTGTGAGGTACCCTCTAGAATGTCTACAGTTCATAAAGACAATTTTAAAGTTATCTTGCCATAAGAGTGACTGTTATTTACATTAGTTTGCCTGAATGTAGTCTTATTCATTTTATTAAGACTCTGTTTAGTAAACCTTTGTCCAGCCATCAAAAATCACAAAAAAATAAATAAAGCGCAAGCCATATCATATAAAGCACAACGTATGTTCCATTTCACTGTAACCTCAGGACAAGTGGACTGCGGTTTCAAAGCCAGAGCCAGAGACATTTTGACAGGCTTTATTCTTTGTCTTCTTGAACTCAGATTCAGAGGTTGCCTAGCAACAGTCACAGTAACAGCTGGGACGGCCTTGATCTTCTTGTTTAAACCATTAAAAATAGGTGATGGAAGGTGGCACCATGGTAACTATAACAGAGCTCAGGAGCAGGTGTCTATGTTGGCACAATTCAAGCTTGAAAGACGCTAGTGACTCTGTCTAACTAAAGCACTCATCAAGGAATTGTACTGTTACAACACAAAAACATGTATTTACACATTATCTGCATTTAACCTTACGCATATGTGATAATAATTAACAAAATATACAGTAGGATGTTGTGTCAGGACTTGTGTGTGTGTGTGTGTGTGTGTGGGGGAGGGGGGGGTATTATGAAAAATGTACACAATCTCCAATATTTATTTGACTTCAGTAATCCAAATCACATTAACTTGTGCCCTTGAAATCAAACGCAGTAACTAAATCAACATGCACAGCAGTAAAAACAAATACGGCAATGCTCTATGGTAATTGTAACATTACAGATGTAATCCAGGGGTCATTTCTCAATTACAACAGGATATGTATGTCCACAATGCAAGGGCAAAGATGGAATAATAATTAGGTTTGAAAGGTGCTGCAATGCTTTCAGACGTGACATTAGTGAAACAGATTATGGATGTGCTATACGTCCCAATTAACATGTGAATATGGATCGTTTGCCTAAAGACAGTCATGCTTTTCTACCTTCCATCAATCAATGGCCCATAAGGGAGCTTCCGGTGTCTCTCTTCCAAGCAATTCAAAAGGATTGTGAATAATATCAGCGGGCTTGGCTGAAAGTCAAATGCATTTCTGAGGAGACAGCAGTAATGTTGATGACCAAGCAGAGGTTGCTTTGCGGCAGATACTGCTGTGCTCGACAGATTTATCCTACAATCAACTTCTACACGTTTGTGTGAGTGCTCGCCTGTGTGCCTTTGTGCTGAAGCACAAATATTTGCATAAACATGCTGGCGAGGTTAAGTTGTAAACATTTGAATAATTAGTGTTTCGGTTACATATAGTCTATTACCTCCAAAATCACATTGGTAATTGGTGTACAGCTTAAACAATGAATACAATTGGTGTAAGATGAGGTCAAAGACTGGAGCCCTTTACATCAGTGGTTGTCAGCTGGTGATTAAGAGAACCCTTCAATCTAAGTATTTTTTAAGATAGAGCTACATTCATAAGTGCTATTGAGAAGATATTGCAGTCTCAAAAAGTTAGTTTGTCAACATTTTTCAAGAATATGATAGGTATGGAATTTGTTGACAATGAAATAGGTCAGTATTGTTTGTTTCATATAATGTCTAAATTATTGTCAATATAGCACATGACATTGTTTTCCAGATAACATATAGGTAAAAATCTGTGTTGCAAAATGTAGTTGCGGATCCTGAAGTAAAATCAGTTAAGAACCATTGTTTTACAGATCCAGGACAGTAAAGCACAATAGCTTTAAATATGCGTACTCCAGTACAATGCTGTATAGTATGGTAATGTATAGGACATTATATTTCAGTTCAGAAGAGAAGGGTTTCCCAATCAAGTGTTTAATGGGGAGCGGGATCTTCCTTGATGTTATTAAAATTCACAATATTGTATACTGACCTATAATGATGCAAATCTGTGATGATTGAGGCTAGAAACAAGATGTAAAATGTCAGGAGAAGACACAAATCTAATGGGAATTCTTGTGGTTTGTCTAGATGATATCCAGAAGTTGAGCTACGAGTAGCTGTCAAGGATTCCAAAAAATTAGACTTTCCTTGGGAAGTAATTTTATATAATGTGCTACTGCTGCTTTCAATTTATCTAATTACTATCTGTGATAGAGAATATATAATTACATTTTTCAATTATGGAAAAGGGGGCCTGGGGAAAAAATTAGACTATTACAGTACAGTTCAGTACATTATATCTTAGTACATAAAATTATAGTACAATAATGTCCAGGACAGTGAAATACTGTAGATAGTAGACATTGATATTTGCCGAGATGTGCACTGGGCCACTATATCTCAGCTGGTAGAGCATAGAGCTTGCAGTGTATTGGATTTCCAGAGTCACTCATACTGGAATACGTTCTGCATGTATGTCTGTATGCTGTTTTGGATTACAGCATATGGTGAACGCTAGTATATTCTAAGATTAGCAATGGTTTCTTGTAAATGTAATGCAGGCCAACCTCTGGTTGTCTGGGCTCAAATCTCTCCATTGGTAGTGTCAGATATACAGTGAAGGAGTTTTGGTGTTGTTTTTAGTATTACTTGTAAAATTAATAGAAGTTTGAGAAAGTCGCACAGTAATAGCCTGGGTCCCACATCATTGCTGCTTGCGAATATATTTATGTGTTCAGAACCAAGGGTTTTGAAACCTTATTGTTTTTCTCTTGTTTTATTATTTTTCTAATTATTGTGATTTTATATAGAAAAAAAGCAGATGCTTGTGATACAATAAGGCCTAGAAATTTGGAATGCCGTTAGTTCTTCGCCGCTATAAGCTCATTGACCAATCACTTATTGACCAGTCAGCATTTCAATATGATTGTGTGTTCTATATTTAACTTGTACATACTTTCTTTACTAGTGGTTATCACTGCGGTATCACAGTGATTCCTTGGTACGTAGTATAAGATGCAGATACAGTTCTGTCTCACACACACTGTAACACAAAAGCAGTCTTATACTGTACTTCCTCAGCTGTACCTAGAACTGGGACAGCTTCCACTTGCTCAGTAAAACGATAAATAGTTATTGGATTCAAGCTGGTTATTGAATGTTCTCCCCCCAAAAACAACAGAACATCATTACCAATTTCAGCTAGATATCTAGCAGTTTGCCATGTCAACATAATCTCAGTACCCATAATTAATAAAATCTTACTGATGGCTTTTAAGCAACAAGTACTAGTTACTAGGTAAAGCACCGTTAGAGTAATAATCCAGAAGAAAAAACAGTTAGATGTGTTACAAACCCAGGTCCTTCCACTCTGCTGACGGGTGCTCTACCCACTGCTCCAAACAGAAACTTCCTGTTAGAGGAGGCAAGTAGTGGTGTTACAACATCAATATGTTACAAGTGATTTTCTTTCTAACCCTAACCCAAACTTACCCTAACTTTAACCCCAGTGCTGTGATACCTAACCCTAACCAAACCTTGACCTGAACCATTTAATTTTCTAACCTTACCCCAAACCTTAACCCTCAACTTAACCCCAATGCTGTGATATCTAATCTTAACCCTAAACTTAACCCCAGTGCTGTGATACCTAACATTAACCTAACTGTAACATCAATGCATTTATTACATATTTTAAGGCCATTACTCATCCCCTGATACTTGATAAGGCCATTACTCGTCCCCTGATATCCATAAACCTTGTGTGGAGCAGTGGATAGGGCACCTGTCGTAATGAATTATACGTTTTCGTACCGTTCGTAAAATATGATACGTTTGGCATTCGTATCATATTATATGTTTTAATAGCGTTTGTAACATATTATACTTTGTAATAGCATTCGTAAGATATGTTACATTTTAGCCAATTCGTATTGTATTATACGTTTTGGTAGCGCATTGTAATGTAACCCAACGTAACATAACATATCATATGAAATCGGGTGCCATGGATTTACATAAAACAGTCTACGTAGTTCCCTGAGACCATGTTGCAACAGCATGGCTCTCTAGCAGTGGCGTTGTGATCCTAGCAACGCCTCTGCTCTGTAGTAAGAGTCTGCAGTCCAGACCTGTCACCCATTTAAAAACATTTGGCGCATTATGAAATGTAAAATATGACAAAGGAGACACCAAACTCCTATATAAAGCAACAATGCAGATGGATTTCACTTTCAAAACTACAGCAATTGGTTTCCTGAGTTCCCAAACACTTACAGTGTTGTTAAAATAAGAGGTGCTGCAACACAGTGGCAAACATGCCGCTGTCCCAACTTTTTTGAAATGTGTTGCTGGCATCAAATTCATAATGGGCATGTATTTTTCCAAAAACAATAACCTTTCTCAGTTTCAGCATTTTATATGTTCTCTGTTTTCAATTAAATATAGGTATCAATTATTTGCACATCATTGCATTCTGTTTTCATTTGCATTTTACACAGCTTTTATTTGCATTTTTCTCAACTTTTTTGGAAATGGGTTGTATTAATTTTTAATGATTATTTGTCTACTTTATTGTTTTTATTTTTACATTATTTATGTTGTACTGTGTGTTGTCTTGCATGTCTGGCCAGGGTGTCCTCGAAAATGAGAATTTGTTTTTAAATGACTTTTGGTTAAATAAATAATATTTTTGCTGCCAGTTATTTTGAAGGGGAAGCACGCCAACCTGGGGGCCTCAGATGTAAGCAATGTATTTTAAACCTTGTAAAAGGCTTATTTTGGTTGTGTGTTGTCAGTGATAGCATTGGCTCATGTTCTGGACATTAGGGTACAAGTAAATTATTGGGCAATTCACATCTAGGCTTTTAAGAGGCAATTGATCTCTGGCTATATTATTGACATATCCCCTGGTGTGGTTGTTTATTCTGAATGTTTAAATTTCTGATCAAACAGCAGTGATAATATGAAGATATAAACTTTGTTATGTTACACTGGATAAGAGTTAAAGGCAAGCAAGCATGCATGTGGCATGCAAGGCTACAATGCTGCACTGCCCACGCCCAACCTGAATAGCCTTTCAGAAATGCAAGTAAATTCAGTGTATTCACTATATGGAATTGAAATTAACGAGGAGGCAACTAGAATTAATCAATTACTTTTATTACAATTTATTCATTGTAAATATTTTACATAATATTTAATGCCTCAAGAGGTTCCAGATCCTGGGAAAAAGGTATCCGGAACAAAAAAGGACAAAACTGAGCTGTGCCAGATCAAGTTCTGGCAGCATCCGTCACGAAATTAAGCACTGAGTCAGCTACTGTATGTAGTCTGCATTACTATATTGGGATAATGCATTTTGTTTTAAATTAACTAATTTCTAGGATGATTTGCTGGAACTGTAGCCACTGTCTGAGGATGGGCGAGCCACCAGAGATGCTAATCACATCATAAGAGGCTTGCTGATGGATATTAGCAGGCGTCTAAATGGGTACTAGCTGTCAGAAATACAATTCAGCTCTAAAGCGTCAAAGTTGGATCACCAGCCATTGTGACAAAAACGTTGAAACAGAGGTAAAGAGCTGTTCAGGAAATGTTCTTCTATCTGTGAATGACAAAACCTGTACATTTAGGGATGACAGAGGATAGACAAACACAAAAGACCAAAGGCTCTTCAATGTAAATAGACCGAATTTGACTAGTAACTAACAAGCCATTTTATATAATCATCTGTGTATGGTCCTGGTGTACAGTAACATACTACAGTCATGTACATCAGATATCTAAATGGCATCCTAAATATATGAGCCGGACTTAATGCTTGAGGATATCCGTTTTATCACATTAGAAGCTCTGCCACACAGACAAATTCAATCAGCACTGCCCGGCCATGTGTAATTATTATCTGATTAGACAGATGCAAAGGACTGGCATCTCACTGATGGATAGAGGGAAGGAGAGGGTGAGAGGAAGGGAAGGGAAGTGGGGAATATAAAGCAGAGTTGTGGGAAATGGAGAGACCGAAAGGACACAAGGAGGAAATAAGGGGAGTAGAAAAAGGGCCGGATTGAGAGAAGGAGAAGATGGTAAGGGAAAGGGATGTGGTGCCAGGAAGAATGAAAGAGAGGGCAAGGACAAGGGAGACAGAGGGGGAAAACAAAGAGAAAGGTTGGAGTAGGCAGTCACAGGCCTATCTCTGTTGCCTGGGTTTGGACCTTGTGCTTTGTCTGTAAGAACACACGGTGAAAGAAACTCTCTGGAAATGTACATGCATTTTGGTTCTTACCAGCCCTTAAAGTATAATTCCACCACTGCTCTATTGCCTTGTATGTCCATTTAATGTTTTCTTAACATATGATCTGCGTCAATATAAACATTTTTATTTTTCATAAAACACAAATACAGTAAGTTGCCACCATCTTACTGGTGAAATCTTGTTTGACTGTCCTGCTTCTAAGCAAACCACAGTTTCCAGAGTACGTAGGTCTTCCATCAGTTTTCTGCATCACTTCAGTATGGGAACAAACAGCAGAAAAGATGCATGAGATAATGTATAAGCTAACTAACTATCTTGCAAACAAACAATACCTTTACAGTACGCTCCAGGAGATAATGCAACATATCTCCCAGAGATAATATATTTCCCAGAGATAATATGATATATCTCCCAGAGATAATATGATATATCTCCCAGAGATAATGCGATATATCTCCTGGAGCCTATGCTTTAGTGTATAGTTTATTTAGGACATAGTCAGGTAGGTTTTAGATTTAGACTGACGTTGTAGTATATTATAAACTGGATGGTTCAAGTCCTGAATGCTACTTGGCTGAAAGGCTTGCTACAGTATTTTAGACTCTGAACCACAGGTACAACCAAATTCAATTTCACTACTCTATGTTGGTAAGCAGTTCATAATAGCAATGGTGCATCTTGGGGGTTGTGATATAGCACGCCTACAGGCTGTATCCAGGCACTCCTCATTGTCAAGCTTAAGATTAGCCCTTAGCCATGGTATATTGGCTATATAACACGCGGCCTTGTGCCTTATTAGTCTGGCTACCACCAGCCCTCTGTCCTTGATGTAAGTCTAGGAAGCCTTCTTTCATGATAGCACCCCACGCTGGTTAGATATCCCCGTTACAAACTGATGAAAAATAATCTGTTGTTTAACATGTGACTGCCCCAGGCTTTCCTTTTTTTAAGGCCAGCCTTTCTAAAAAACACAGTAGCTTGCAAGCACCTAAAACGAGAAGGGTTAGATGGTAAGAAGCCCAGGAAGACCCCACAGCTGAAATAGAGACACACAAGTAATCAATCAAGTTTATTTATAAAGCCCTTTTTGCATCAGTAGTTGTCACAAAGTGCTTTTACAAAACACCCAGCCGCTGGAATCGTCAGGTATTGTCTTTATCTGCAACACAGCCAGGAGGACTTTGGACAGTGGCAGCAATGAGTCTTTACAACCTGGTACTCGGGAGTTGCCCTCCTAAGTTTGAATGGAGCAGGAGACAAGAAAATTTAGAGTGCATTCCTTAAGTTTACAAAGATTAACAGCGGAGAAGGAGAACTGACCCAACTCCGTCCAGCCCATTAATATAGCAGTGTAAAGCCTTCGGACTGAGACGGGGGGCCCAGTGACACTGTGGCCCTATCCGGGGGAGGCCCTGGACCCGATTCCAACAATAAAGAAATGGACAGAACCCATTGAGTCAATTATGGCTTCAAAGGCTTTTTGAAGAGGATCATTGGACTTTTCCATAAGAATACTGAAATCACCAAAAATTTTAATAGTATCTGCCATGACTACAAGGTTAGACAAGAATTCAGGAAACTCATTGTGGAACATTGTGCCTGTAAATAGTAGCTATGAAAAACGATTTATCAGCCTGGTTAGCTTTCAAGAGTAAAACAAAAAGAATGAAAACTAGTGATGTGTTTAAATGTAAAATTATATTTTCTGTCATAATTATTAGCAACACACCCTAAATGAACTTTGCAAAAACTAATCTAATCAAAACTAAATCCTACCATGAACATTTTCAGTGGATAGATGAAACAAAGACCTCTTTATCAAAATAGATGAGGGATATGTTTAGAAAATAGAAAATCAAACATTCAAAGAAAACAACACCCTACTGCTGCAACAATCAAATTTGGAGGGGGTTCAATAATGCTGTGTGGTTACTTTGCTGCCCTGGGACTGGGGCACTTGAACTTGTTAAGGCATTAAGAAATCTACTGATTGTCAAGGTGTTTTGGAGTGCCGTGTTTAGTCTAATATACAAAATGGATTTTTTTTCCACGGTGAGATAACGTGAATAAAATTGTGATTTATTTTGAAATGTGAAGGTGCAGACTCTAAATATGTGTCAGAGTGATATCTGGTCTCTCAGTACCCTGGAACAGTGGGAAAAGGATTGTTCTGCCTCAAACTACAATGACTATGGATCTGATTCTGGATAGATGAAAACCTGCAAATAGTAAAATGTCATGTGGATACTATGTAACAATTTTTTTACAGTTACTATGTAATTGTAACATTCAAAACGATCACAGTGGGCTATATGTTTTTTCTAACTTGGGGTCCTAGGCTGGACTTGTCGACCTACAGAGACCTTGTACTTGTTAACATGAATTAGACTGAAAAGAAGGAAGGTCTCACAGAAACAGCTACAGCTATTAAACAATGGTACACAGACCCGTGCAGTACACAGGCTTCTGTAGTTAGAACTCCTCTGCAACTAGTTCTTGCAGATCTTGAAGAACACCATTCTATAAACATATCCTTCTTAAACAATACTCTCTGCCTTCCTCAATGTGACTAGTAAATGTTATATGTGAGGTTTAATCCAGTAAAAACTATTGACTATCTCTAAAGCTACTGAATGTCTTAATCACATTGATATTATGTTTGTACAAAAACATAACACGTGTATGTTAACACTATAATTTCAAGGTTACTATACATAGCATTTGTAAGTCACTATATATACCATTTGGTTAACATATGTATTTCCTCTTCTTTAAGTTTAGCTGAATCATTAGGAACTCTTACATGGGTCATAAATGTGTCACATATAAGAGTCACACATGCCAAACACACTTATTCATCTATCAACTTGGGGAAAGTCAAAGAACACACAAATGAAACAAAAAGACAAATCATTGCTGAACTTCATAAACTACTCAGCTGTAGCTGTAAACTTAATAATAATACCTACACACCTGAGAATAACCATCTCCTCCATTAGGGGAAATATTTAAAAACACTAAAATTTAATGGAGCTGTAAGGAACCCCCTGTCTTCATGCCAACAAGCTATTTGAATGTCTTTCTAGGAGGCCTTTACTCTTGTTATACATAAATGTCAGTGCTGGGAGTTTGCTAGACATCATTTTAATTTTGATTGGGTTCAATCATTTTTTTATCTTGCAATCAATAGAAATGGTGTAGGGAGAATGTGAAAACTGTACAAAATCTGTACTTTAAAAAGCAAATAACCCCAAACTCTGTAATTAAAAGGACACACACTAATTAACAGATATCTGATGTTTTATGCTTGATGGGTAAATTAACACAGTTGTTGATGTTAAAAATCGAGGAAAGTGTGTTTATCATGATACAACGGTACTACATCTAGCAGTATGACTTGTCCAGATGAAGATAGTCAGTGAAGTGTGAAGCATTTTGAAGGCGTATTTGACTGACCTACTTTGCTATGTATTCCTGTCTGTGTGTACCTCCATCTCCCAGTGTTCATTTTATTGAGAACGGCATGTCAGATTTCTCTTTTGCCTTACATTCTGCCAGTAGTCCCTAGTTAGTAGACACAGCAGGATGCAATATATGAAATTAACCAGTGTTTGCTATTTTACTTTTACTGTTTGAGATACAGTCTTCATTTCATTGCCTTGTTGCAAACACTAGCCAGATTATCATTGTATGACAAATATACATATCTCTCTAACTTTCCCTCTCTCTTGTCCCACCTCTATATTTTGATCACTGCAGTCTCCCTATCTGCCTTTCTCACGATCAACATAAAGTCCTAAAGGCTTCTAATGAAAAACGTGGCCATGTAAGTGCCAACCAATGTTGATTTGTGCTGAAAAGGTGAAAAGTTACCAAACTGCTCTGTATTAGGATCTGATGGACATCATGTGATTGGGGGGAGGCAAACTGCTATAAAAAAATGTCATGGGTAATTGGAAAAGTAGCCAGGAGCTCTGTCTCTGTGAATGATTTAAATGAGTGCAAAACAAGAAGAACTGAATCTTTTGGGTGGATATTTAGAGTGTGACGGGGAGAGACACAGGAGGAATGGACAGTGTTCTAGATTCTAGAGGCCATTTTTTTTTTAAAATGTCAGAAGAAAGTTAAGCAAAACATTCACCTCACAGGGCAGGGTAGTGTCCTGCTTCTTCTTTCCTCCTCTTCCACAGCTGCTCAGGTCTGCTTTTCCGTAGGGATAGGACGAATGAACGCGAAGCTCCAAAGCGCCGTTCAGTTTTCCGAGCTCTACTGTTTCGTGTGCCAGAAGCTCGTTTCAAAGTACAACACCCCATGTCCAATGACGTTCGAAGCTTCGGACGTCACAAAATCACCTTCGTGTTCCAACCGGGCCCAATAGGTGTCGTTTTCGTGAATGGCTGTTTTGAAACTGTGTGCATAAAAGGTTAATGAAATCCGATCACCTCGCGGGTTGTCATTAGGAGTTTGAGACACGCAGGTGAATGGAAATTAGAAAGAAGAATTTGAAAGAGCAAGTTGGTCAAGAGAGTCATAGAGCTAGTTATTTGATAGTAGTCATAGAACAGTGATTTGAGAGTCATTCAAAAGAATAATTTAGTGTTGGTTAGCTATTATGTGAGAGTCATACTCTCACATAATAGAAGTAGACAAGATAATTATTAAGAGTGTTGCTTAGCTAGGTTCTTGGAAAGGGTAATAGGATTGTGTATTAGAGAGCAATGGAGAATATGTGTGTACGAGTGTTCATTTTGTATACAAAAATAGTGATGAAAATATTCATTAAATACCTATTTTTCAGTGGCAGTTGACGAGACGATAACTGACTTAATAGAAACAGAAAAAACTAAAAATACTTTTTATTTTGGTTGACAAAAACGGGACTAGACGAAATTATCATTTCCACCAAAAGTACCTGGAACTTCAAGTCCCAGGAATTACTTTTCAAGGAACTAAAAGGCCCATGTTCAGCCCATTGTTGTGTGCATTTCCACCGCAGTCTAAAGACCTGCGAAGATAAGGCAAATTAGTCGGCTGACGAATGTTCTCACCCTGACATATACACCGTACCCCATACAAAGCGACTCACAGCACAGTAACCATGGAGGAGATTCAAGTTGTGCTGCAGTTGATCGTGATTTATTGGATTTTACGAGCTATTGCGGAGATTGACCGTGAGATGACTGAACATCTGTTGTGATTTAATAAATATTTCAGCAATAAGCGAGACAGTGTGGGAGTTCTTCCATTTTCAGACTTACACAAACAGCCACTGTAGATTTGGTTCCACAACTAATTATTTATTGCCAAAAATGTAGGTGCAAAATACAAATGTGCAAAACACAAGTATATAAATGTGACTAAAACTGAAAAATCATTTAGTGTAATATCAAGTGATCGATGACGTTCGAAGCTTCATTTGACCAAGTTCTTTTGAAACCGGAATGCATCACCCCACAGTGTACAAATGACCAAATATCAAAGTAACAATATAATAAGGATGTTGTGGCGCACCCTTATTACTCCAGACTGCTGTTCACATGATCACGGGTTCGATTCTTCCTGTTGCGGTTAATATGATTTTTTCAACGCAAAATGTCATCCTTTCTCCCTCCACAAATTCCTGTTTTATTGAGCTTACCCTTTTCATTGGTCTTCATTATTCATTCATCCTTACCATTACTTCGAATACACCGCTCCGGGCTAAATACAAAACATCTAAATCAAACATGTCATATTACATTTTGTCCAGCAGATGTCCCTGCTGTGCACTGTGTTGGAAAGCTTCGAGCAATGAAGCGTTTTTTCGAATCAAGCTTCAATGGATCAGAAAGCCTCGGTTTCCCTTCCCTACTTTTCTGGGGTCTTTTTATCCTCCCCCCGACTAGGCCTGATTGAGAGCATTTGTGCCTCATCAAGAATTGGCAGTCAAGCTGAGTTCAAGGCGAGCAGCTGGGCAGCATTCAAGGGCACCCTTTTGCAACACCGGGCCCCGTGAGGGGTATGGTGCCCGGTGCTGCTATGCTGATTATAGGGTGCATTGCGCCACAAGGGATACTGTGGAAAGGTCCGTTTATGTATATTTGTAAATTGTGGTCACAGATGACTGCATAAAAAAATGCATATTGTGAAACAATGTTTATTCTCTACATACAGTGAGGGAAAAAAATATTTGATCCCCTGCTGATTTTGTACATTTGCCCACTGAAATGATCAGTCTATAATTTTAATGGTAGGTTAATTTGAACAGTGAAGACAGAATAACAACAATAAAATCCAGAAAAACGCATGTCAAAATGGTATAAATTGATTTGCATTTCAATGAGTGAAATAAGTATTTGATCCCCTCTCAATCAGAAAGATTTCTGGCTCCAAGGTGTCTTTTATACATGTAACGAGCTGAGATTAGGAGCACACTCTTAAAGGGAGTGCTCCTAATCTCAGTTTGTTACCTGTATAAAAGACACCTGTCCACAGAAGCAATCAATCAATCAGATTCCAAACTCTCCACCATGGCCAAGACCAAAGAGCTGTCCAAGGATGTCAGGGACAAGATTGTAGACCTACACAAGGCTGGAATGGGCTACAAG